>OZ026514.1:106914287-107224287 GCA_964019695.1 Loripinus fragilis | reverse complement strand
ATCGCGGTCCAAATAAATATTAACCACTTTATTCTGTCAATTCGACATTGCCACAAACAACACATTTTAGGAACTACTTTTTGTGTCGGAACTATTTTATAATCGAGTAATTAGGTTAAACCTCGGACCCAATAGACATGTATTACCGTGTCCGAGGTCAAACCCATTGAATGATTCAGTTTATTCCGTAAATATTATGCTTTTCTATCGGATTTTCTTATATTTCACTTACGAGGCGATCCAAACAACAGGAGTATATATATACAGACTCTGTCAAAGATGCAGCCATATAAAGATAAGCAATGAGATATTTTTCAAAAGCGATCCAAACAACAGGAGTATATATAGAGAGAAAAACACTCCAGGTAGATGTTCAGTAACATGAACCATTGCCTCGCAAGGGGAAGTTTCCCCGGGAAAAGGGTTTTCGTTGGGGGATTATTTAGAGAAAATGGGGCATGGCATCTTTTGGGGTTGGTGTCTTAAACTTTACTTATTCAACGAACAAGGGCTTTTATGAAGACCCGATCCAAATAACAGGAGTATTAAGGTGACGAAATTACAACGAAAGTAGACTTTGTTTAACCTACGGACTGAACTGAAAAAATAGCAATTCTAACTTTTGCATCAGACTTTTCATACTTCTCACTAGGGAGGCGATCCAAATAAAAGGAGTATATATATACAGACTTTGTCAAAGATACAACCATTTTAATACTAAGCAAAGTCGCGATCCAAACAACACGAGTATAATTATATAGACAGAAACATCCTAGAACAGAAACTTGAAACATTGCCTGGCAAGGGGAAGTTTCCCTGGGAAAAGGGTTTCTTTGGGGGATAATTCAGAGAAAATGGGGCTTGGCATCTTTTGGGGGTTAGTTTCTTTAAAAGTTTTATTTATTAAACAAACATAAGGCTTCAGTGAAGAAGCGATCCAAACAACAGGAGTATTAAGGCGACGAATATGATAAACTCTCTCTTCAGCCGATTATGAAATGGCGGTAGTGCCACTATTTGAGTTTAAAAGTCCTATTTCTTTCTATCGTTACTCTGGCTCGCTCATACTTGAGCACTACGCCAGTTAACATATAAAGCCATGATAAATATTAATGGAATAAAAATTATACCAGACCTTCAAAAATCGATCCAAACAACAGGAGTATTAAGGCGAGGAATATTATAAACTTTCTCTTAATTTAAACAAATTCAGCCGATTATGAATTGGCTGTAGATCTTGTGCCGCTGTTTCGTCTCAATATATATATCCAAGTTTAAAAGTCAAGTATAACTGGATTAAGTCCGTTAACATATAAATTGTAAGTTGACCCAATTCGTCGCCTCAATACTCCTGTTGTTTGGATCGGTCTTGAAACGATCATAATTTTAAGACACTGACTCCAAACAACTATATGAGCTAATCTTTCTGCAACATATCTATCAAAGAAACCCTTTCATGAGGGAAACTTCCCCCGATAGGCAGAATTTGTTGAATGCTCGATCTCGTGTGTAGTGTGGTCAATATTTCAGATCGCCCGCCAGCATATGCAAATTTGATGTTTACTACACAAATTGATATTATTGCGCAAAAAAGTAGTTCCATTCAATCTGTGTTTTACGTCTGAGACAGCATCCGAAATTTAGTCTAATATTTGTATGGATCGCGATCCAAAGAACAGGATAATGCCTAGCGCTGCAGTGTCAAGAGAATCCTACACAGTTGAAAAAAGATGATGATACAAACCCAAACCCATACAAATAATACCAACCTATTCAGAGCCTTTGCTGTTTTAAGTCAGTTTCTTTCATGTTTGCTTGGACTTCCCTGGCCCCTGCCTGCCTTCAACCTTCAAGTAGCTGTTAAAAAGTTCTCTAGAAACAGTGTAGATCCAGATCAGACTGCTCCTCATGGAGCAGTCTTATCAGGGCCTTCTCTATTTGCCCTGCCATATTCTGATACACGTCTTATCATCCTTATGTTGAGAACAGTAAGAGTTCAGGGGTGGATCTAGGATTTCTGGAAAGGGGGTTCACATGTTTAAAGGGGTGAGGGTTCGCTTTGTGATTTTATCTCATTTTTCTTACATATCCCATAAAAATGAAATAATTTGGTCTCATTGAGACCAATTTTTTTCATTTTCATAGGACATTTAAAAACGGGGGCATGGAAGAGGGTTCGAGCGAACTTCCTCTGGATCTGCTACTGAAGTTTTATAGCATGCATTATTAGCATTAATCATGATTTCCTTTATTTTCATTACAGGTGTGAACTATGCTGAGACAGAGGAGCAACAGACTGGGCAGGATTATCTCAGTAAGTGTTTGGAACAGCTACAACCCTTAAGGCTGCACCCTCATGCTACTGGACTGTACCTAGAGGCCGTCAATCAGCTGGGTTGTGTGTGGACAGGTCGGCAGAAACCTGAAGATGCCATACAATTCTTTATAGAGGCAGAAAACACTTATATAGAGTATAAAGATGTCGTAGGCGGTGCTCCCTGGACGCCCGATGAAATCTTGTCTCCACCGCGAGAAGATCAAGAAAAGCTGGAACAAGAGAGAATGACCAGCTTTGAAAGTGGATACACCCATACCCTGTTTTATTTTGCCCAGGTGTATGCTCAGTTAGACAAGAAAGGTTTGTCAGCCAGGTATTGTCACAGGACACTCCAGAGACAACTGGACTCCAGTGATTTTGATCCACTAGACTGGTGTCTTCATGCTGCAACTCTATCCCAATATTATATGACAGAACAAGAATTCACAATGTCACGCCATTGTTTAGCCAGTGCAGAGGTTATTTATCAGCAAGCAGAGTCTAACAGTGAGGGTTGGTCTGATGACAAAAAGGAGAAGTTGCTGCAAGCTAAAGCTGATATTAAGCGATGCTGGGCGAAGTATGGTCTAGTTCTTCTAGAATCCTCAAGAGAAAAGCTTTATGCTGAAGCTGATGAGATGACTGAAACATCAGAGAACCGTCCTGAAAGTGAAATGACTTTAGAAATGGAGAAAACCAGATCCAGTCTAGAGTCAGAGGAACCTACTGGTGATGCTAGTATGAATGAAGAACATAATGGAGAGGAGGAAACAGAGGAAACTGAAAAAGAGCAAGAAGTGAATAAGGCTGATGAAACTGAGGAAAAGAAAGAAAAGCTAGAGAAAATTCAAGAAAGATTTAATCTGGAAGTAACAGCACATGAAGAGAAAGTTACTGACCAGGCTTTGACTGTATTTGATGAAGCTAGGGAGGTTTATCTTAATGTGAAGAGATGTCTTGAGTCAGCTAAAGACTTTTACAAACTTGACCAGCACTGTCCGGATTATATTGCAATTGTACAAGATCAAAGTCTTGCATTTAAATTATTAGCATTTTTTGAAATGGATTTTGAAAGGCAGTGCAAGATGCATAAAAGAAGGATAGACATGTTAAATGATGTTCTAAAAGAGTTAAATCCTCAGCATTATCTTTTAGTGATGCGGCAATTGATGTACGAAATAGCAGACACTTACAGTCAAATATTAGATCTAAAATTAGCAATTCTGGAAGCATCTGGCGCAGCAAGACCTACTTCTCATAATATCAAAAAAATCAACATACTAGCAAGTCAGAGTATCAAGTATTATCAGGATTATCTCAATACGTTAAAGGGAGATAAACCTGTCTATCCTGATGAGTTTCCACCAAATGATATACGTCCTGGGCTGATTGCAATGTTCTGTATGGGAAGGTTATACTCTAAATTTCTAACCGGTGATATACAAACTAAGCTGCTGAATATCAAGAAAACCAAAGATTGCTACCAGTTTGTTGTGGATTATTGTAAGAGAAATCCCAGCAGTAAAAACCTGGTTAAAGTAGAACTAGATATCTGTGAGGAAATGGTGGTGTTGTTGCCTCACAAGATGGAAAAATTGAGGAGGGAATCGGAAATGTAATATGCACGGGCTTGGAAAGTACGTACTTGAATATGAAGCACCTTTTTGAAAAGTCCTTGAAAATTAAATCCGCCTTGAAAAGTACTGAAAAATCACTATAGGGCCTTGAAAAGTCCTTGACTTTTTACTATTTTCCGTAGGACTACATTGTTGATAGAGACCTTAACCCTTTGTATTCGGGAAACCCCTAAACAAGTACTTTTGCAAACAGTGAAAACCCAGATGAAATGCAGCGTAATGCTGCATTTCATCAGGGTCTACACTGTTTGTAAAGGTAAAGAGATCTTCAGACAAAAGAAAACAATTTTTTGAAAATTAGGGTATAACCTGACACCCCTGGATATGTACAGTGGACTATTCCAAGTTTATTATATCAAACCAGAAGGAAGAATCAATTAGTATACAAATTTAGGGTTTATCAGTATGAAATTATTGAGCCTTTATTTGGTGCAGCATAATTATGCTGCACCAAATAAAGGAACAAACATTTTATAGTAAATTTCTAATGCTAATTTCTTCAGTGTCTCATACAGTCTAACATTTCTTAAGTGGAATTTGAACGTGTATAGCTGTAAATCAGTATGTTTCATAAAGTTGTAGTTCTTTGAAAAGCCTGGAGAGTCTTTGAGAAGTCCTTGAATTGGACAGAAACTTGTGTGTATGAACTTTGTGTAATCAATAATTGGGCCTGCTGGTGAGATTTTGGAATTGAACACATCGGTGCATGACCTACAAAGTATTCTTATCGCAGATAAGCCTGTGAATCCACAGTCTCTCCAGGGTTTTTACAAAGAGTTAATAAAGTAGATGAAGGTTCAGAGTAAATCTATAAATTTAGCCTTATTGGATAGCTGTACATGCACATTAACCCTTTTCATTATCATGGATTTCTGTAAATTTGGAAATTTTCGCTAGGATTTATTTTTCATGCTTGGGAAGTGTCATGAAAATAAAGCCCTCATGAAGCGTCAAAATCTCTCTGTCATTTACTAATGATGGTAAATCATGGTCCGGTCGCGAATTTTTAACGTCGCAAATATGTCTTAACGCAATTCGAGAAAATAAAACTCTCGCGAACATTTCCGAATTACAGTATCCCATACATATTGATACAAATTACAATAAGTATGGAATTGTCTAATTTACCTGCGATGCTAAATCTTTTTATGTACTTCACATTTCCTCAATTTCTATCATGTTAACCTGCAGCATTCCAGTTGTAAGCATGTGTTTACAATGAGTGGAAAATGGTGTGAATCCTGATCAGATTAGATGGCTATCTTATTGTACTAACATTGACCATTGGATGGACAGTAACCAGGCTGGCAGTCTGTTATAGTACTGCCGCATTAATAAGAAACGCGAAAAATCGACCTTAAGTGCATCTTTTCACGTTATTTTCTGTAATTAGATGGAATTTTGGCATATTTTTGGTTCTTTTCAACGGGGGAGTATTACTGTTGGTAGAATGGACATAAACTGACCCAGTTTATTAATAATATGCAACGGTTGACTAACTCATTCGGTGCCGTTTCAGGTCAGTGATCGCCGTCTGGTTATATACTGAACAAAAGTGAAAACGCTACACCTGAATTGTTTGCCATTTATATTCAAACTGACGCAAGCCAGTAAAGCAAATGAAAGAGTATCTGAATGTTCAAAGACTGGGTTATGCATAAAGTAAACGTTTACGGATATTGTCATGAGGAAATATATGAAAGTCATTTAATTGTGACAGAAATCCACTGCCAACTAGATCCGACTGAACGAAATGGTAGTCTAAGACATTTGACAACCAGAAATGTGTTTTGATTGTTTAGAAAAGCAAGCTTAGAAAGCAGGGTTTCATCAAATTGGCCAATCTTAAAATTTTATCACTGAAATCTCCATAGGAAAATAAATGTGTTGTTGCACTTTAGTCTGCGCACATTACTTGTTGAGAAATGGTAGGAACAATATGCTGATAGGTCTATCTGATTTGGTAAAAGAAAGAAAGTTATCGAAAATCGTGATAAATCGTGATAAATCGAAGATTATCGAACATTTATTATTATATCTCACGTGGTCATACAAGGATCACACACTCTTATCTTTTAAAACGAGAGGAGCCACCGTATTGTTTTGGATGTGACACACTCTTTACAGTCCGCCATTTTCTACTTGAATGTGGTGATTTTTTACATATAAGAAACAAATACTTTCATGTTGATACAATCAAACAATTGTTTAATGATGTATCTATTGATAATGTCTTTTTATTCTTAAAAGAGATTAATCTTTTTAACAAATTGTAGATATTATTTTCCTTTGAACTGTTTACTTATTTAAACTTACTTTCATCATATCATTTTCTTTTTTGCAGGAGAAGATCATGTGTAGTCATCTGATTAGCCTATGTTGTTGTCAGATATTGTACATGATCTTTGCTGTAAAATGATTACTATTTTATCGTCTTTGCTATACTCATATGTTTTATGTGTCAAATTGTTAATATTTTAGCTTATCTATTATAGTTTTAATGTTCAGTAATACTTCTCTTACCTAACCTTGATGACGCTAATGACCCAAAAAAGTTGATGCGTCGTTAAACTCCAACTCATCATCATCATCATCATCATCATTATATCTCACGTGAATTTCCCATACAAAACTTCCATATCAGCCGCTACTATAGCGACGGCGAATACTGTTACTCGTTTGTCATAGCAGCGGGTGATAGTCGAAAATATCAGTCGTTCGTCAACCCAGGAAGTCTCGTCCCTATATAACTGAAAGATTGTTGATGGTACGAAAAGAATCAAATCAAACAAACAAACAAAATCAAAAGAGACAAATTGGTGCAGTTTCGACGAATCGCTTGCAGGATGTCTGGAAAACGTTATTAATCTTTAGTCAATACTTTTCGTCCAATACTTTCTCACAAAATATAAAATATTGTAGTGTAGCGTTTTCACTTTTGTTCAGTATAGCATAAAGTGTATCGTACATATACAGTACTGCTGCATAAATAAGAATCGTGAATAAATGACTTTAGATGTACGTTTTCAATTTATATCACATTGAGTATTCATTTCAGGCAGTATTTTGACAAAAGATATTTCGTGGTATTACGGGTACTTTTTGTTCTAATAATTCTGATGGTAAAATTTGGGCATTTTGTTCCACTTATTTGACACTTGACAGGGATAATCCTGGGATAGCCCTAATCCATTTTGTGAAAAAAACTATTATTGTTCTGCACTTCTTGAATGGCTGACTATAAAATTACATATGTGTAGTTGATAATGTTTAGGCCGTTTACCACTGTAAAAGTTGTTTTATAAAACTGTCGATAATAGCCACATCACACTGTTTTAGTAGGAAATGTCTTTACAAATATAGCAAACAGTATTTACGCGGATCAAACTGATCGTATTGTATCAGTTGGATCTGTGTCTACGCTGATTGAATCGGTACTTTCAACTGAATGGCAGTGCTTAAAAATAAAACTGGCAGCAATCACGATTTTAAAATGTGTGATGCTTTTGACACTTACCTGTAGAAATTCAAGTACAGATATATAGGCCGTCACATGGCTGTTACACCATTTGAATTCCCCCCGCTTTTCAGAAAGCCTAAAAATGTCGAAATTTCCAAGAGATTAGGGGTCGGAGGACAGTGGTTGTAGATTCTTCAAACAATTTTCTTCTGACACTGCAGGATATTGTAAATCCAGATTTGAGCTTAATGTTCGGAAAAATGCATGTAATAAAATAATATTCCCGATTTTCGCGTTTCTTATTATTGCGGCAGGACTATAGTGTACCAACCTTGGATCATTGGTTGCACTGGAACCAGGCTGGCAGGGGTGGGGGTGGGGGGGGGGGAGGGCACAGGGGTCTGGATCCCCCTCCTGAAAAATCACAAAAATATAGGGTTCTTAGCAATAATGGTCTGGATCCCCTGAAAATTCACAAAGCTACCAAGCCAGCATTCAATGTTGGGCCATCTTCGGCCCGCCAGTGAAACGTCATTTAAATGGCATTTTGCTGGCGGGCCGATGATGGCCAATTTATAGTGATATTTGGATCCTCTATCCCCTCATCAACTAAAATCAAAAACAAAAGCAAAATATGTTATCAAATTTGGACCCTTCTGGATCCACGCCTGTCATAATGACAATGATTACGGCTATGCTATTGCTTTTAGTACAATACCACATGTACATGTTTTTTTAGAACACACAATGTTCAGCTGAATATATATGTTAAATCAAGCAGTTTGATTATTTGTTGGTGCTTTTGTGAAAAAGTGTGAGTAGCTTTTCTTGAGGGATTGAACAGAATTTTAGCTCACCTGAGCTCTCATGTGAGCTGGTATCATCTGTTTACATTTCAAATGACATCTCTTCTGTTCTATTAGGCTTATTGTTGTCAAATTGGATGCACAGCATCTACAGTAAAACCTGTCTCAAGCAGCCACTCAAAAAGATGACCAAAAATTGGTTTTCAAGACTGACTATCGCTTAATGCAGGTCAAAAGTATTGCTGAATACTCCAAGGGGAGCATTCTGCAACACTTTAGACCTTCATTAAGCTACCATTTGCCATTAAGACCTTTGTTTTGTCTATTTTTGAATGGCCACTTAAGACAGGTTTTACTGTATAAGCAGAATATCTTAATCCTTATCCTGCCAATATTTTTTGTGCTGAAAATGTCTACTTTTTACGTCTGCTGCATATATTCAAGTGCAATTCAGACTAGATTTTATCAAGGAAGCAAACGCTATGAATCCGGATCAGAAGGGAGTACATGTAGTGTGATCTGTGTTTACATTGTTTGTAATATAGGCTACCTAAGCAGACGAGAGAACAGACGACACAAGTCATGACTGGCGGGAAAAAGAGTTAAAACTTGAGAACCAATGAAATTATCTATGCTCCCAGATCAGTTATGATCAGGATTAAAATCATATAAACCCATGGCTCGGGTGAGTGATAATTTGGTTCTTTGTTTATTCAATATTGTTTGTTGTGTCCATAGCTATTTATCATTCCATGTTGCAATAGAAATGACCGACCACCCCTTAGGAAATAGTACTTATCAGTTATCACATACAGAGGTGAGTTCAACAATGCGCTCAAGCGCTCTTTAGTGCTCGTTGTACTGATGCTACGGGTTAAACATTACAAATAAAGATAGGTACCAGAACGAGTGCCCGCAGAACTCTTTGCCTACTGGGTAATTTTACATGCTGATTTTTCCAAAGTCAACTTTTTCTAAAAATTCTTTAAGGAATACCATCAGAGTGTCAAACAGTTTGGTCTAGCCTGATCTGGGTCCAAACTGTTTGCAAAGGTTATCAGCAGACGACACTAGTAGGGAGTGAGTTTAACTTTTTGCATAGATATTTATTTTGTGTGTCCAAGGAGAGAAGGCAAAGGATCATCTAAATCTTCGTTGGTTGCCCAGGCCTCAAGACAAGAATGTGTATTTGAAACACAAGTTGTGGGTGCTCAAAAGAACCGTCTCAATGAGACCATTTTTTTGAGCACTCATAACACATGTTAAAATGGTGGATAAGAAAATAATCACAATTTTACGCTAAAAGTTTTGCTTATCTAGACCTACATGTATGTTGCCAATGTGAGAGGCCTCCAGATAAGAGTGCGTAACCAAAAATTATTTTTCTTATTTCTCAACCAAAACATAGGTTGTGGGTACTCAAAAGAATTGTCTTGATGAGACGGTTCTTTTGAGCATCTAAAACACATGTTTAAACTGATGGATAAGAAAATAATCGCAATTTTACGTAAATAATTTTTGCTTAACTGGCCCTATGTGTGATATTGCTTATTGAATATTATTGCCTATGTGACAGGCACAATTTTCTAATGGGCTGAACCATGAAAAATCTTGCGTTTGCGGGTGTCAATTATGTGTAGAGCCCAGTTGTCCCCCCGCCCCCATATTCCAAATACAAGGTTTCTCATGGTATGGCCAACATATTAAACTCTTAGCCTACTGGGAAATTTTTCATGCTTTTTTATCGTCTGCTGATTCTTTTTTCAAAATCAACTTTTTTGAAAAATTCTTCCAGGAATGCCATCAGAGCGTCAAACAGTTTGGATCCAGATCAGGCCTGATATTATGTCAGGCCTGATCTTGGGCCAAACTGTTTGCAAAGGCTATCAGCAGACGACACTAGCAGGTAAAGAGTAAAGCTTTAATTTTTCCATATGCTACTGCTGCTTTATATTTGTTGGGAAGTTTGATTTTTAAAGAATTTTATTTAAAAGTATCTGATAGCGTTGTTATTTATTCACCTTACCTATTTGAGCCACATGGCAAGAAAACTGTCTTTGGTGCTTATGAGCGGATAACACTAAAACCCATGCCGTTTGTGAAGCGAAGTGGCTCAGTGGTAGAGTGCTTGACTCGAGACCAAGGGGCCAAAGGTTCAAGCCTCACTGTGTTTTGTCCTTGAGCAAGAACATTTATCCCAGCTTAGTACTGGTTCAACCCAGGAAGACCCGTCCCTTTATAACTGAAAGATTGTTGATGGGACATAAAGATCAAACCAAACAAAAACAATCCATGCCGTTTGTTTGTTTGTTTGGTTTGTGGTTTAATGTCCCAGTCAACAGCTATGTTCATGTTGAGATAGTCAGTTAGCCTATCCGCCAGGCCCCTTACCAATTGCTGATCCAGAGGTTGTGAGTTTGATCCCGGCCTGGCCCCATACTCTTGTGGAGATTGATCATGGAATATTTTCTACAGTCTTTCTCCTCCTTCCGCTGATTCAAGAAAGGCTGTTGTCGGTACAATTGAAAGTATGTGCATTGAGTTCTGGTTAACTGCCATAGGAGTAGCTCCTATTACGCAGTTACGCATATACGTAATGAAAATTCAGGGGAAATCGCCTAATGTGGAAGCAGTGTTTCCCAAACCACAGGGAACTCCTCTTAAAGGAAAGAATTCGCTCCCAGAGAGGGAGCGGATTCTTTCCTTTGAGAAGTTCCCATCTTGAAAAACTGCTCATTTCAGTAATCTCCCTTTGATTTGCGTAGTTTTTAAGTGTTCTTGCTGACTACACCATTGACTGCTTAGTCTAAAGCTTTCCCAGGAAAGAGTGTGATTAGGTTAACTGACTGTCTCAAAATGACCATAGCTGTTGAAGGAGACGTGAAGCCACAAACCAAACTTCTAAGGGGTCTTTCATGCAAACCAAATATCTATGTGTCTTGATCCACATCTGAATTGAAGGTGAGGTTGGTGCTGTGAAACCTGTTTAATCCCTCCAGTAAAATATTTTACTGACAGTTCCAAGGCTGTACTTCTTTAGTAGATCTTTTATGTTTTTTTTCTGTCTTGTGTTTGCTATGCCTTTGTGCGCATCTGTTTATATGTGCCTTGTGGTCACCTGCTGGGAAAGGGCTGACCTCTTGGCTCTCGTTTGTGGTGTCTATCTGAGTTTGTCACTTTTCCATTGGTATCCTGGGTCAGCTGTGGTTCTTGATTGTATCGATTCCTGATCTTTGCACCCTTACTTACTCTAAGTAAATCGTTCATCAGATTAAGACAAAAACTATTTAAATGTATATTATTTTATTTTTATATGTTTTCTCTGTTACATATTTTCATTACTCTTCATGATAATAATATTCTGAGGATTTGGAAAACCAGCATTATCCACATGTCCAGACAATACACTTTCTTGACTGATAGAATTTTCTATCCAGATTAATTTGATAAAAAAATGAATGATCTCTGAGGGTCACAGATTATTTCATAATACGGTAAATGTTCTAAAATTTCAAATACTTTTCTCTTTCTGTTCTCAACTAAAATCTTGGTTATCAGGGCTGGAATTCACAAAGTGCTTGTCAGAATAGCAAAAAGGGTAGACCCTGAACTGGGTCTGCACTGTTTGCCAAGACCTTTTTAGCAGGCAACTAGTGTTTGAAATTCTAAAACATTATATTTCTGACCCTGAAGAATTTGTTTATCTTAACAAAAAGTGTTGGCAAATAATTAGCTGCTGCATTCTGTGTATACTATAGATGTACCACGACTTCTACGTAATGACATTTGGATCATTTTCAAAAGGTTGATGTGGAACACATAAAATGAGCCAGTCAGGTTGGAACATCTGCGTGTGCCAAAAATATTATAGTGTGTTAACGTGATAGGTCTGGCCATCCAAGGATTGATTCCCTGCTAACTGAACATGACATAATGCTGATTTTCCCTATTCCTACTTGTATAGATTGTACTGACAACAAAAATCAAGCTGTGATATGAAATAAGAAAATAAAGATGAGGAAATGAAAAGATTTCTAAAGTCCTATAAAACGTAAGACAAAATGTTCCGAGTTGTTCACACTTGTTTACATGTACGTACAAATATATTCTGGATTCCTCGACAGCTTTTGCTGTCTCCCTACATATAAAATAAACCAACAGGTGCAAACATTCATTTGCTTGACACAAAAAATATCTTCATTATAAGGAAAAGGGCCCATAAGCAAATGACAGAACCAGAGCCCTAGAATAGCCCTATAAATCAGGCATTTTGGTGAGGACCTAAATTCCGATTCCATACATAAAATCACTCAAAGATATACATGCATATGGATATATCTACAGATTGCTTATTTCACTGGATGATAAAATGATAAAAACAAAAGGTTATTTTAATCTACAGTAAAACCTGTCTTAAGCGGCCACTAAAAAATAGACAAAAAAGCGGTTTTAATGACAAATGGTAGCTTAATGGCGGTCCAAAGTATTGCAGAATGCGGACCAAAGTATTGCAGAATGCTCCCCTTGGAGCCTTCTGCAATGCTTTTGACCTGCATTAAGCGATAATTGGTCTAGAAAACCATTTTTTTATCTTTTTGAGAGTGGCTGTTTTAGACAGGTTTTACTGTATTTATGCCTCAGGGTAGGGAATCACATGTTGTTGGTTTTGTGGTGAGGATACACTGCATGGACTGTTGTTTTCTTCCAATAAGTAAATCCAATTTTCAATCTATTTTTACAATCAATTTCACCGACCTATGTACTACTTTCCAGCTCTGCTTTTTCAGGATCATTTGATACCATATTGATCACAAAAAGGTTTGTACTTTAAACAAACACGGTGTCACAAAATTTCCAACAAGAAAGTCCTTTCAGCGTACCATGTAATTCGTCACTTCAAATTTTGTGGAATCATTACTGTCCTGCCAGCCAAGAGTGACAGTGACATCATGTTTTGTTTACAAAAGTTATCATGGACCCATAATGGATAGAACACTTGTGTATTAATCCTATCCACAGCTCAAGTGAAGTGTACGAGTTAATGTTTAACTTAGCAATTGTAAAGAAAATATTACGTCACTGTCATTCTTGGTTGGCATGACAGTAGATACCGACAAAAGTTGGCTGGAATGTGATGCATAGATTAATGGATACGATTACCAGAACTAAGAGAAATAAATTAGGAGCAGGATTTAGATATGAGCCGTGACATGTGATTTCTAACAATGTGGCATTTTGACAAGTGTAGACTCAGACGAGCCTGTGCAGCCTCCTTTCAGCTTAGAAATTCCAAATGATGTTCAGTCAGTAGCTTAACAGTCATAGAATATCAAGCGACTAGCAAAGTCACTGATCAGCCTGCGCATACGCGCAGGCTGGTCTGAGCTGGTCTGAGCCTTTGCTGGTCACAAATACCACAATGTCGCGGTTCACATGTATAAAAGTTAAAACCTGTAAACCTTCAGTATATACAATGTACCATCCATACTTAAAAACTTTGAACTGGATTGGAAATTCCATTGGTTTAAAAAGGGTTAACATTTAAAAAAAATTAGGGGTAAAATAGAAATACTGGAATAGAATGTTCCTGCCATTTAACATCATAAATAAAAGCGCAAAAGCTTATTTCTACAGCTGCATTTAGTATTATTATACCTCACATAGAAACCCCATGTAAAACCTCCATATACCGGTAGGTGCTAATTTCGACTATCACCCTGCGATAATTTCGACTATCACATGAGCGCCGCCGGTGCGCGTACGGTTCGTTTGCACGAGGAGACGCTAACCCACAATGGCGGATACATGTACATGAATGAGCCATGGCCGTGTCACTTTAAACTCCCAATTACTTCGTTATTTGTTGATAGAAACATAAAGTGTGGGTACTCGTTTTCTTAGTTAGAACGAGCTGAACACTTTGAAACCAAATTTGAGCATATTTGGCGAAATTTTCTGTTTTGCAACAAAACCGCATCATCTACTGCAGCTCCATTTACAATGTTGATTTAAGCGACGCTGCAAGCGAAGTAGCCTAAAGTCTTTGATGCCATCAGTGATTATGGCACGATTTGTTTAAACGGCGATCACGACCAGTTTGAGCATTCAAGCTGTTTACAAACACTGCCCTTTTGGTGAAAGATAAGTCAATCATTCGTGGCAAATACGCATTGCGTTCAGTGTCTTTGGAACTCTCGCACCATGGTTAGAAAATAAAGTAATAATGTTCGGTATAATAAAATAAATATAACATTCTTGAGAGGGTGCTAGTCCAAAATATCATCCCTCGAAATATGATTATCAACCTCGGCTGCGCCTCGGTTGATAATCACATTCCTCGGGATGATATTTTCGACTAGCACCCTCACAAGAATGTTATATTTATATACTGGTAACAACATATGAGCAGGAATACATGTCCTCTATAAATGTATTGTGTGAATAAAGAGGGAAAATAGTGATTCCATAATTTCTAAGTGATTGGACAAACAGCTCTACACAGTGTAAATCCAGATCAGAATGCTCCTTCAGAAGCAGCTTGATCAGGGTCTACACTGTCTGCCATTCAATCTGATCACATTTTATATACCTCACTAGGCATTCAACTGACTTGTTTAACTCTACCTACTAGTGTTGTCTGCTCATAACCTTTGCAAACAATTTGGATCCAGATCAGGCCAGACAAATGTCGGGCCTGATCTGGGTCCAAACTGTTTGACACTGAAGGTATTCCTGGAAGAATTTTTGAAAAGGCTCATTTTGAAAAAAAAATTAGCAAACAACAAAATGCATGCAATTTACCCAGTCGGCAAAGATTAGGTGTTAAAGTGTCCAAAAAGCTCATTTTGAAAAAAAACTAGCAAACGACAAAAAAGCATGCAAATTTACGCAGTCAAGGAAAGATTAGGTATTAAAGTGTCCAAAAATTTAAGTAAACACAGTACATTAAAGATTGTAGTACCATAAATGAAGTATGGGAGCTTAACGTCTCTGTATACTGATATCTTCCCAGTCATGTTCTTTCCATAGTAGTATGTGTGATGGGGTTTTATAGCAATTATCAACAATATTTCAGTAATATCATGGCAGTCAACTATAGTATTACAGTAAAACCTGTCTTAAGCGGCCACTCAAAAAGAAGACCAAAAATTGGTTTTCAAGACCGATTATCGCTTAATGCAGGCCAAAAGTATTGCAGAATGCTCCAAGAGAGAGCATTCTGCAATACTTTAGACCTTCATTAAGCTACCATTTGTCTTTAAGACCTTTGTTTTGTCTATTTTTGAGTGGCGGTTTAAGAAAGGTTTTACTGTACTCTATTTCTGGCCTGGTCCCACAGCAGTTAGCCAGTCCTTAAGTGTATCCATACTTCCATCAGTCAACGCCATCAGCCCTACATGAATCAGCCACAGATACTTTATGATCGATTACATGTAATCATGATTACAGATTACGATTACCCCATCTCTGCCGCAGGGAGAGAGTAATCTCTATGAAAGAGTAAGGCCAGAACAGGGTTCGAACTCACAACCCCACTATTGCAGTCTGTTGAAGTCAAGTTTGCCAATCTGACTTGTTACCAACTGGGCTAAGTGAACCTGTCGCAGTATCTATATTTTGTTTGTTTGATTTGATTCTTTACGTCCCATCAACAATCTTTCAGTTAAACAGGGACGGGTCTTCCTGGGTTAAACCAGTACTAAGCTAGGATAAATGTGTCTTGCTCAAAGGCTCGAACCCGCGGCCCTTATTTCTTGAGTCAAGCACTCTACCACTGAGCCACTGCGCTCCCCCAGCCACAGGGAGAGAGTAATCTCTATGAAAGAGGAAGGCCAGAATAGGTTTTGAACTCACAACCCTACTATTGCAGTCTGTAGAAGTCAAGTTCGCCAATCTGACTTGTTACCAACTGGGCTAAGTGAACCTGTCTGTCGCAGTATCTATGTAAACATGTTTCAAAATACCTAAACGTACTGTCCTGTCAGCCAAAAGTGACAGTTACGTCATGTTTTGTTTACTAAGTTATCAGGGACTTATAATCAATTGGTCACTTGTGTATTAATCCTATCCTCAGGATAGGATTAATACACACGTGATCTATTGATTCGAATTAGCGTGAGAAGAGTGAAAAAGTTAGTGTTTTACTTAGCAATTGTAAACAAAATATTACGTCACTGTCACTCTTGGTTGGCACGACAGTAGAATTGCACCAACCTTGGGCTCTTACACTACAATGCTGATATTCTAATGATGACAGCTGTTGGTTATCTACACGTGAAATGAACTTGAAAGGATGTACAACATGAATACATACACAATTCTATATATAGATTTCATATCAATCATTAGTAGGAGTACACCATTTGAGCCGCGACGCGAGAAAACCTGTCTTCGGGGTTTCCGACATAGTGAGACTCAAACCAGCCTGCTCAGCTACAGAGACTAGCCAGAAAATTGAAATTTCCCTTGTATCAAGCCTGGATATGATACTTTACAATTAGCAAATAACAAAGGCGCTGATCAGACTGCGCAAATGCGCAGGCTGGTCTGCGCCTGTGTTATTCGCAACACCCCGAAGACAGGTTTTCTCGCGTCGAGGCCCATTTATACCATAACTATGGCAGGAAATAGTACATATATAATTTCATTCTGATAATATTTATTGGCAGGAATCAAAACATAAAATCAACAGGTTTACAAGCATTGTACATTGAAAGCTGCTTTTGAAATAAGAGTAAGATACTGTAATATACTGTAATAAATCTAACATATTCTGTAGTTGGAAACACTTATTATGTATTATAATATTCATATAATAAGTTGATGCAATTCATAGTGAAAATTACAATATTTATTCAAAATATTCAGGCATCCTTGAGCAAATAGTGTAAACTCAGATCAGACTGCTCCTTAGGAGCAGTTTGATCAGAGTTTACACTCTTTGCCACCAATCACTAATTTTTATACACTTTATTGGTAATTAAATGGACTCATTCAAAATGTAGTATAAGAATGTTGATTGAATATTTAGGGTACAATACAGTATTATTTTCAGACTGCAGTATAAAAGTGTTAAAAATATGGAAAGGCACACAAGATTTTTGTACATATCGCATCAGCAAGCAGCAATGCCTCAGGCCAACCTGTTTGGATGCAGTCTCACCAGAGCCTTTGCTTCTCTCATACACAAAGTATGCAAGTAGAGGAAGGCTCAGACCAAAACTTTTAACTCTAGCCCCACTGCATATGCATGGGTGAAAGTTTTCAGGATTATTCCTGAATTCAGGATTTTAAGGCCGACTTTCCACAGAAAGTCAGACTCAAAATGCTGAATTAGGGAGATCATAATAGCTTCTAAGACATATTTTCAGTCTGTCTAATGACAATTGACCATTTACATTTGAAACTGTGAATATTTAGTGGGCATACTGCAAGTTTTAAGATTGGAGTTTCCAAAGTTCAGGATTTGGAAATTTTGAACTTTCATCCCTGCATATGCCAGCATGGGCATTTATTGGAGGTTTTTGTGCATATGCTGAAAGTTCCAAAATCTCATGTTCCCACTCATGCAGATAAATGTCTAATGAATCTTTGTATATGTTCAGTTTTGTTTTGATTTGATTCTTTACGTCCCCGTCAACATTCTTTCAGTTACCTCGGGACGGGTCTTCCTGGATTGAACCAGTACTAAGCTAGGATTAATGTATCTTGCTAAAGGACACAACGCAGTGAAGCTGGTGAGGCTAGAACCCGTGGCCCTTCAAACTCGAGTCAAGCACTCTACCACTGCGCTCCCTATGTGTTCAGTTTCTCTTTTTAGAAAGAAATTCAGCTTATGATTAAGGCCATGATTTAAAGTACATAAAAAGTCCTATAAGCATAGATAATGGCTAAAAGTTTAAAATCTAGACTTAACAAGTGATATTTAAATTTGATAAAACATATTGCATACTTGTATTTGACCTTGACCCAGCTCACGAGATTTTGATACTTATTGTGTAGACCTGTAGCTGACCTTCACACAAGCCTGTGCAGTGTGGCAAGAGGTACCGATGCTTGCACAAATAATATGAAATATGACCAAGTTTAACATTTAAGTTAGTGAAAGGATCGGAAGACTGTCCAATAGAAATTTCTTCTCGATATAATAAGAGGGGTCATTCACTGAAACTAGAGAAAACAAGATGCTCAACTTCATTTACTTTAAATCAGTTTTCCCATCGGGTCATTATTATATGGAATGGACTTTCACAGCATGTCCCGGATGCAGACACAATAGTTTCTTTCAAAGCAAGGATTGATAAGGAAACATGTTGTATGAGTTTTATCTATATTAGTCACTACTAACTGGTTTGGTAGATTTGAATGCCAAATTTTTTGAAAATCAGTCACCACACTACATAATGTGAGAGACCCAAATCTAAATGTAACCATAAGAAGACCCCAAGATGGTGGGCTTAAAAAAGACACTGTTCTTACATCTGAGCCCATAGAAGAGTCTACAGGTAAGATTCACCCCAAAATGTGACATCTAGCCTCTCTGAATAGCTGGGAAAGCACTTTCAAAGATTCACATAATGCATTGGCTGTAAGTACCATTGTCTCGTGAGCTCACCCATTTACTCTGTAAACACAGATGAAAATGTTCAGGATTATTCCTGAATTCAGGATTTTGAGGCTGACTTTCCATAGAAAGACAGCCTCAAAATACTGAATTAGGCAGATTATAATAGCTTCTCTGATTTACTGTGAGTTATTATCTGAAGATGATTGACCTCTTAAACTTAAAATTGATCATATCTTTGGCATATTGCAAGATTTAAGACTTGAATTTTAAATTTCAGGATTTTGGAAGTTTTTCACCCATGTGTAAAATTGATACAAAGTCTTTGCAAAAGGTTAAATCCAGACTAAACTAATTGTTCAGGGTTTAAACTTTTTGCATTTTCAAAAGTAAATTTTGAAATAGCAAACGGACCCATTTAATAGTATCAGACATATATATAGTTTACTGGATGCTAAGAATATAGGGATCACACATGTTTTTTCATGCATTAACATTTGCCAGGTCCCGAGGAAGCTGTTTGAACACAAGGCCCTTCGGCCGAATGTTCAAACATCGTCCGAGGGACCCGGCAAGTGTTAATGCAATGAAACAAATATGTGTGATCGTTATTCTTGCATTTTTACCAGTTTTCAACCTAAACTGCACTGAAAACGTCACTTAATCATTAAAATATCCATTTTCTTACACAGGATTTCTCTAAACAAAATGGTGTCAGCGTCAAACTTTCGAACATCATAACCTCGCCACAACATCATAGACGTGCACAACGCTTTTTTTAACAAAAGCATCTGCGAAATGATCAGTCAAGGCCTCAACACTTTCCATGTAACGTTATGCAAAAAAATCAGGGCCCAGAATGGCTTTGTCAAGTAAAAGCCATGTTTCAAACAGCTTCGTGTATCGAATTCCTATGCAAGAATGAAAAGTTAAAGACCATTCTCCTATGAAAAGACTGGTGGCACAAAACACACATATATCACAACCATTCTTTTAAGGACTGAAAACTTGTGAAAAATACTGATTTACACATTAAAATTCTACTTCATAAATGCTAGACTGCATTACTAAAGATGGTAGTTTTAGAAAATTAGTATAAAATTGTGGTGCCTTTATTTGGTGCAGCATATGCATTTAGTTTTCCAAAGACAGTGTTGAATCCTCCTGTAAATGGTAAAATCCAAGGACTTTTCAAGGCCTTTGAGTGTTTTTTAAGTACTTTTCAAGGCAAATTTGATTTTCAAGGACTTTTCATGACAGTCCTGTATATTCAAGTACTTTTTCAAGCCTGTGCGAACCCTGTATAATGTCAAGCCATATGTTCCAAGAAAATGAAGAAAGATGGTCATCAAGTTTGTCCTCAGCTGCAGGATTGATTGGCACTTAGACTGTCTCCAGTCCTTTAAACATTTTTTCATCAATGTGTCATTCATATACTTGTAGCTAGTCTAACTCTGATGGCTCTGTTTTAAGCAGAGCCATCAGGGTAGATCAGACTACTCTAATTCTAGAAGCAGTCTGATCTTTGCTCATGCTTTTCTTGCCTCAGTTACTTTGTTCTGGGACTCAGAGTTAACTCTTTGTCTACCAGTGTCATCTGCTGATAACTTTTGCAAACAGTTTGGACCCAGATCAGGCCCAACAAAATGTCGGGCCTGATCTGGATTCAAACTGTTTGACACTCTGATGGTATTTCTAAAACAATTTTTTAAAAAAGTTAATAATCAGCAGACAACAAAAAAGTATGAAAAATTACCCAAAAGGCAAAGAGTTATAGTTGTCACAAAGTGGTCTTAAGATGTGACAGTAAGAATATGGGGTAATGTTCAAAGATTTACATAATCTTTCTCAGTCAATAGTTGTTGTTTTTTTTTATTTGAAAGAAATGTTGCCTAACTTTATTTGAAAAGACAGGATTCAGTCTCTGTGTGGCTTGATGTTTCACAACAATATTGCTCAAGGTCTTTCTTTACAACCTGCCAGAGCCTTTAGATCAAATTAGTCCTTCTATAGATCATGTCCTTATAGACTATTTGCAAACAATAAAAGCACAGACCAGCCTGTGTTTATGTTATTTGCTTGTTGGAAAGTATCATATCTAATCTTGCTACAAGCGAAATTTCAAGGTTTTCATGCATCAAGGCTCAGATACTGTGTAACTTTTTACCCATGATAAGGTACCTTTTAGCATGATACTGGCCACAGTTTACTGTTTAAGAGACAGCTTTGAATTATTGTTCTAAATTGAGACACAAAGAATGTTGTCACACAACAGTCATGAACCTTTTGAAGCCTTCAAAACTGTCCTCAACACTTATCCTACTTTGCTAATAAATAAACAGCGTTATTATTGTTACTGATTCTTCACTATTTCCAGCCTGACCTTCATAGCTGCTTCTGGTCTCTACTGTTCATAGCCCAGTTAACTCTGCAGCACTCCAGAAGAGAAGATTAACTCTAAAAATTCTCTCTTCTATCCAACCAAAAACATTGTCGGTACTCAAAAGAACCATCTCAATGAGATGGTTCTTTTCAGTACCCACAATAATGTTTTGGTTGAGCAATACAAAATTAGCTTGCTTTACACTACCATTTTCCCACTGCACTGGCGCTATGAAGCTGCAATTCCCGCACGCAGAATTGTGAGATTCAAGACTGGTTTGTGAGTCTTCAAGTGAAAAATCTCCAACTTCAACAGACTGGTTCATATGCTATCACTTTCTGTCCATTCTGAACTACTCAGAAAATCTCCTCATTTTGGTGATTTCTGACTGGTATCAATTGCACTTTAGAAAACCATCTTTCTTATGACTGTTTCCTATCACTGTCTGTCAATGGTAGTAAAGAACCATTCAGTAAATCTTCTGAGCTGGGCAGCGGCATTCTGAGATTCCTCCTGTAAGCGTTCATTCTCATTTCTAAGTCTTTGAACTTCAGCGTCTAATGCGGCACTTTCTTGTCGTTCCTGGGCGAGTTCTTCCTCTAGCTGCCGTACCTTTTCCTCCAACTCTTGTATACGCTGTTGAGGGTTTACAACCACAGATCGCCAGACTGGAGGATTACTGAAATATAGCACAATGAACCAGCACATGAGATTTTGGTACTGTAAATTCGCAAATTTTCCCAGAGGGTTTTAAAGAAAACCCCTGCCAAATGGCGAAATCACTCTGTCATTTACTGAGATAGGTAAATCATGCCTTAGTCGCAAAATTTTATCATTGCAAATATGTCTTTTAACGCTATTTGCGAAAATAAAATTCTCGCAAAAAATTCCCAATTTACAGTACTTTTTTGCATTGTCTAGCAATGAACTCAGACCAGCCCCAATAGGAACTGCCTCGGCCAATTTCATGGAATCAGAGCTCAGATGTACATTGAGTATCTACTTTGATAATGTGATGCTGGCATTACATAATGTGACGTTGACCTCACAGAAACCAGGCCAACACAATAACAAGTGCGATTGCAGCAAAACAAATGGTTATAAATGAAATTTATGTTTTTTCAATAAAATATCGCTATAGCGATATTTTATAGAAAAATCATAAACTTCATTAATTCTGTTGATAAAACATTTGGGTAATCAAAATAATGGATTTGAATAGAACTGGGCCCAGATGCTACAGTACTATTTTTCCTAACGCCAGCTCCGGCTAACAAAATGGAGCTTTTTCGTACATAGTACTATGTGTAACGCGCCTTACGTACACCCGAGGGTTGATTGGATTCTCAAATTGGGCCGGACTTTCCCCGATTGAGACCAGACTGTGCGAAAGCACAGACTCCCCAGAGCATCTGCTGCTTGCATACACAAAGTATGAATATAGATGATGACTCAGACCAAAATTTAGACATCTAGCCCCATTTAATACATTAGCATGGGTATTTAACTCTTTACCTACTAGTGCCATGTGCTCATAACTTTTGCAAACAGTTTAGACCCAGGTCAGGCCCGACAAAATGTCGGGTCTGATCTGGATCCAATCTGTTTGACACTGAAATGGTATTCCTGAATTTTTTTACGAAAAAGTTGATTTTGAAAAAAAACAGCAGACGACAAAAAAAAGCATGAAAAATTTCCCAGGGGGGCAAAGAATTAAAGAAGGTGTTCACGCATATGCGATATGTACCAAAATCTCATCGGCTGGCCCAAATTTCCTTGGGATTTGTGACCAGATAAAACTCAAGCTAGAATCTTGAAAGCTTGAATATGACAACTATCAGTATTACATTTACTAAATGCAAGTACATCATTTAAGTGATTTCATCATTTTTGATTAAAATATAGATCAAATGCCAACTGTGCAATGCTTTATACATCCTAGCCTGTTCTAAAGTGATAGTTCTGTTCTTGTATATTTGTTTTATACACTTTCTAGTTTTACCAATGTAAAATTTCTTAATGAGGTTAGAGTCCTGAAGCGCTCCACAAGTTGCACCCACCAGTTGCACCCACGATAAAATTCTTCTAATTACAATATGTTGCTTCCTACCTGCCAGAGGGTGGATCTGGGGGTCTATCTTGAGCTCTACTTCTATATAATGACTCTATCTTGATGTCTCTTGTCTTCAGTGTTGACGAGGCTAGAGGAGCATTGCTGGGTGATGAGATTCTATCTACTGGATCCGGATCTGATCCTAAACAATGAAAGGAACAAATTAGCAATTGCTTTGTGTCAATCATGATATTTTTCATTCCTCCTGCTTTTGTTTGATTTGATTATGTCCCAGTCAACAATTTTTCAGTCATGTCTAAACGGGTCTTCCTGGGTTGAACCAGTACTAAGCAAGGATTAATGTGTCTTGCTCAAGGACACAACGCAGTGACGCGAGCGAGGCTAGAACACACAACCCCTTGGTCTTGAGTCATGCACTCTACCACTGAGCCACTTGGCTCCCCACATCCCTCCTGCTCTTTTGAACATGAAGTGTATCGTATTTATCTATATATTTGGACAGAAATGATCTTACAGCATAAACCTAGAATGAACAGCTTAACTTTTGATATACTATCACCAAATTTTCCAAATCTCTCAAGCAGTAAGGAGTTAAAGTATCCAGATAGTTAAGGTAAATAAAGTATTTCCACAGGTAAATAAAGTATTTCCACAGAGAAGGCTCATTTGAATCATTCTTTTCTGGAAATTTTATTGACACAATTATTTACAGCAATCAACTGGTCTAGATTCTCAGATTTGTCCAGATTATTGACAGAAGAATCTGACACCTTAGCTTCTTTTAAGAACAAAAAGGTTAACTCTAATAATAATGTTGCCAGACAACTGAACACTTGTTTGCCACAAGTACCTAGTTTAGTTTTTTATTTGGTCAAAAACTGATAAATTTCACAAATAATTTATTTGGATAGAATATAGCATGTTATACAGGGTAGGCCTTGTGCATATGGGCTAGCACACACAATTTTGGTATTTATTGCATATTCATAAATTCACTGTTCATACAAGCACAGCTACACAGTGGGACTACAGTTCTAAGTTTGGTCTGAGCCTTCATCATCTTTCAATTTTTGGGTATGTGAGTAAAGAAGGCTCTGGCAAAACTGCGCGGATGTGCAGGCTCGTCTGAGCCTTGGATGCTCACTGATGCAATTAGTGCCAAAATCTCATGATATGCTGGCTGATATAAATATTACCTTCTATAGCTTTAGTTGCTACATCAACAAGACTTGACCAATCCAGCGATGCTGCAGAGTCTGGTACAGGTACTCTAGTACCTGAGGAGGAGGGTCGGGAGGCGGAGTCACCTGTTGCCCTTGGTGATAGCCTAGTAATGTACACAAAAATTATGATCACATGGTGAAGTATAAAAATGAGATTTGAAAGTATGGCCCATGTATGGAGATATGGAGCTCTTATTGCTTTCATCTCAAATTTTAGTTACCTCATCTTTGTTTCACTAAATGCTTGTAATGATAGCAAACTGAAGATCCTGATCAGACTGTTCCTGCAGGAGCAGTCTGATCAGGATCTTCATTGTTTGCCAGGTTAATATAAATGTTTGAAATTTTAGTAAAATTTGCTTTATTAAATGAAAATAAGCCAGTGGTCTTCAAATAAATTTACCTTAGCCATGAAAGTATTCTTATTTATCTAACGTTAACGTCTTATTTTAAAATGACAAACATTTGTGAAAGTTAATACTCTAGGATGTATTGGAGAAAAACAAATCACATATGAGCCGCGACATGAGATTTCAAACAATGTGGTATGTGCAAACAACAAAGCCTCAGATCAGCCTGCACATATGCGCAGTCTGATCAGAGCCTTTGCTAGTTGCTTGAATATTCTATGAGAGCCTTTGCTAGTCGCTTGAATATTCTATGAGTGTTAAGCTACTGAATGAATATCATTTGGAGTTTAAGCTTAACAGGAGGCTGCACAGGCTCGTCTGAGTCTACACTTGTCAAAATGCCACATTGTTGGAAATCAAATGTCGCGGCTCATATATTTATTTGCTTTTGTTAGTTTGAATGAATGTAAGGGTGAAAGTTAAAATTTTCTGAAATTGTGAACTTGAGAAATTCAAATATTAAAACTTGCAGTATGCTTTGTTTGGTTTGTGGTTTTACGTCTCAGTCAACAGCTATCATCATGTCGAAACTGTCAGTTAACCTAACCACACTATTTTCCTGGGCAGGCTTAGACTAAAGTGATTTACCAGTACTCAGTGCACATACTTTCACTTGTGACTGACAACAGCCCTTCTTGAATCAGTGGAAGGAGGAGAACGACCTAAGAAAATATTTCATGATCTATCTCTACGAAAGTATGAGGCTGGGCAGAGATCAAACACAGAACCCCTGGATCAGCAATCAGACTCGCTACTGATTGCGCTCGAGGGCCCGGCACTTGCAGTATGCAAACAAAATATCAACAATTTAAAGTTTGAGATCAGGTTTTCTCACAACGAGGTCCATATAATTACATAGAGGATCTTACATGAGTGCTGGTGTTTTATTGAATTTAATAAACAAGTTGGGAAAAAGTGATATAATGCGAGGCTTGCCGAGCATTTTATTGTTTTCTCGCAACGATTTTAATAAATTCAATAGGAGCATGAATGTTAGATAATATTTATCACATGACATTAAAATTACTTTAAAATCACAATTTTTAGAGTAAAACGATTTTGCCCTGATTTACACACCGTTATAATTAACGTCATTGCATAACATTACTAAATCTGTAAACCACTAGTGGTTTATCGATTTTATTGCATGGTGTTATATCACTTCCAGGCATGATATCATGTGATAAAATCTATAAGCATATTTTCTGTGAAGACATTTATTACATTCTTATGTGAAATACCATTTTACTGACAACAAGTGCTGTATTTAACTGCTCCATCAAGCCTAGTGGTATGGATCTGAATTTGATACCAAATATTATTAGATACAATGTAATCTGAAAATAAATTAGAGGCTAAATATATGGGAATCTACTACGTATTGTAGAACAATTACAATTAAACATATGAGCCATTTAGCATGGGCAAACATCACATGCTCTGACGAGTAGAGACATAGATCTGAGACTAAGTCCAAGATTTAGGCCTCTATCCCCACTAGATAGCTACACATACATCTTAACCCTTTCCTTCATGAATATTCATGCTAGGTTCCACCCATTATGAATATTTATATAAACTAGAAATTGTGTTTATGAAACACTATGCCCCCAACCATGAGCTTGTCCACCATCCTGTTCCCCTGGTAATCTATTCACCATCCTCCTTCAGCTGACCAAATCTGAGGCTACTAGCTATAATAGTTTTCGAGATATCTTTATTGGAAGTTTTCGATGTCCAAATTTGCAAAGGGCATTAACTCAAAAACATGCAAAGGCGATAACTAATAAAAAAGATTATTTTTTTTTAATTTTCACCAGGTAATCTACTCATTACCCTCTATCTGCTGTCCAACTTTGGAGCTCCTAGCTGTAACGTTTTTGATATATCAAGTTTTCTATGTCAAAATTTGCAAAGGGCAATAACTCAAAAAAATAAAATGATTTTTTTTTAATTTTCACCAGGTAATCTACTCATTATCCTCTATAAGCTGACCAAGTTTGAAGCTCCTAACTGTTATAGTTTTTGAAATATCCTGATTAAAAATTTCATTATGACCCTTTTAAAAGGGCTTAACTCAACAAAGGGAGATAATCCAGATAAAAAAAAATACAGCTCAGTTATTTTTTGATGCTTTGAAATTTCAAACCTATCTTAAATTTTGAACGGACGCACGGACGGATGAGCCCAAAGCAATATGCCCCTTCAACTTTTTCAAAGTTGGGGGCATAATAAACTTTCTTAATGATACATAGAACAAAGAAATTACTTATCAGGTCCGCTAGTAAAGGATGAGATATATCATATTTCTATAAGCAAACAGAGTAGACCTAGGCAGCGATGCCTGATCTGGATCTGCTCTGTTTGCAAAAGCGTTAAAAGGTGTCTCTATGACGTAAAGGGTTAAAATGTTTTATGCATATGTGATAATACAAAAATCTCACTAGTTCGCTCAAATACTTCAAATTCAGAAATTTTCACGAAGGTCTTATTTTCTCGAAACTTCGCAAGTGTGAAATTAAAATCCTCACGAAATGGCGAAATCACTCTGCCATTTACTAATATAGGTAAATCATGCTGCAGACAAGGTTTTTTAGTATCGCAAACATGTCTTTTAACGTTATTCACGAAAATTTCCGGACTTACAATATTGAAAGCATGATAACACTGGAACAAACAGACTAAACATACCATCTACCATAAGAGAGTCACAGAACAAACAAGCTATTTAACCATTTCTTGAGTGATGAAATCTTCAAACCCAGTACATTGCAATATAATTTGGATAGCCCATAATCCATTTTAAGGTCGCAGGTAATAATTTCACTATAACCTTTCATGTCAGTCCATTTCTCTTCAGTAAACAGTGCAGGTCTACACTTTTTTGCCCATGTAGCCATTCAAAAATTTCTCGTCAAGAAAGGTTAATTAATATCTACATTCACACAAGGGGATAGTAATTTCAGAGACTGCCTCTAGCTTAACTGAAATAAAGCATAAATGAGCAAACCCATGTGAAAATGGTTTGTATATGCATAGCTATTCTTTAAATTTGAATTAAAATATTCAATGATGTTAGATGTCTAGTTTTTGGTATGTAGTTTTAGACCAACGGAATTTCAATAAAGTTTGATAAAGTCAAGTCGGGATGGTCCATTGCATAAATTATATTGAGGGGTCACAGGTTTTACTTTCCAAAACATATATTTCTTTCTCTATAGATCAATTTTGTCTTAGCAAACAGCGCAGACCCTGATGAAATGCCGCATTATGCAGCATTTCATCTGGGTCTTCACTTTTAGCCTAAGTACTTCACAATTTTGATTATCTGAGAACTGGATTTAGCATGTATTGCTATCAATTAATACTTTTGAATTTTGAACAGTAAGGGCACTGATCACAGCCGCTTGCTTACATCTTTTCATTTAAATTCTAAAGGCAATCTCGACAGAAGGACTAGTGGCACTATTATAAGCTGTGTCAAACAAGCATTACCCAACAAAAACTCTTCCATTTACAAGATGAATGCTTCTTTTACCAGTTTTTACCCAAAATATTTCAAAGTTCAGGATAAAAACAGAATAAAACTGACTCATTTACCAGAATGGTTTCAATTATCGACCTTTTTCGGTCATCTAAAACTTTTTTCAAGACCCAAAATATTTGTTCAGATAGCATCTAACCAGCGACTTCCACAACATATGATTTTATGGACAAAGAAGAAAATTTTTGATGTGTTTTGTTTGTTTGTTTGATTTGATTCTTTACATCCCAGTCAACAATTTTTCAGATATGTGGGGACTGGTCTTCCTGGGTTGAACCGGTACTAAGCAAGGATAATGTGTCTTGCTCAAGGACACAAAGCAGTGACGCAGGTTAGGCTCGAACCCACAACCCCTCGGTCTCGAGTCAAGTACTCTACCACTGAGCAACTGCCCTCCTGACTATTATGGACAATGAAGAAAAATACTGAGTTTTTTCCATTTAAAAAATCCTCTAATGATATACAGTAAAACCTGCCTTAAGGGGCCACTCAAAAACAAGACCAAATATTGTTTTTCAAGATCGATTATTGCTTAATGCAGGTCAAAAGTATTGCAGAATGCTCCAAGGAGAGCATTCTGCAATACTTTTGACCCTCATTAAGCTACATCTGTCATTATGATCTTTGTTTTGTCTACTTTTGAGTGGCCGCTTAAGACAGGTTTTACTGTATATATCTGTTTGACACAGCTTCAACTATAAAGCAGGGTGTACCTAGCCTGTCTAAGGTGTTTCATCTCCTTCTTGTTACTGTACCTGTCCGGCCTCTGTCTCTCGGCAAACAACGCCTCTCTCGCATCACCGTCCAGTAACCCTGCTTTACCACTGTGTAAACTCTCATCTGATACTGTACGTACCAAGCGACCCGACAGACGGCGATTTGATGACCTGGTAGCCTGCAGCAAATAATAGAACATTCTATGTTCAATTACAGTTCAGTCCCTTTATAACGCTATGTTTGGAACCCATAGGAATGGACCGTGTTATAAGTGAACCTTGTTATATAGGGACAATTTTACCAAGGAATTATAGGAAAATGACCATGTTGTGGTCATTTCCCTATAATTGCTTTGTAAAATTTCATGAAAAACATTTGGGGGCCACAATGTGACCATGTTCTATACAATGTGTGTTATATTAAGGTGTGTTATAAAAGGACTGCACTTTAGATTGGGAATTAATATTTTATTCTCCATAATTAATCATCTACTTAAGTATAAAGAGCTTTGATCTGACAACACAATTATTTCCAACCACCAAGGTGAGATATCCCTCTGTCCTAAGCTCTAGATTGGATATATATCTCTCATGCTTTTTGTAATGAAAAACAAAAATGTATTTATCAAATAGATAAAAATAAATCCTGTTTTTACTCAGTGCCTCAACATTACAGTAAAATCTGTCTTAAGCGGCCACTCAAAAAGAAGACCAAAATTGGTTTTCAAGACCGATTATTGCTTAATGCAAGTCAGAAGAATTGCAGAATGCTATACTTTCGACCTTCATTAAGCTGCAATTGCTTTTAAGACCTTTGCTTTGTCTATTTTTGAGTGGCCACTTAAGACAGGTTTTACTGCAGTTCTAATTTCAAAAGTTTATTTATCAGCACAAAAAATGATAATCATAGTTTACACCTTGAAAATACAGTAAAATCTTAATAGCTTGAATTCTGATAGCTTTACGCGACTGCTCAAAGTCAAATTGCAATTTTGAGTGCAGGCAGATTAACAATCACTATTCACTTATATAAGGGCTAAGTTGTGAGAAAATCTGATTTTTGCATGCAAACAAGAACGCAGACCAGCCCGTTCATCCACATTGGCTAATCAGTATCTTTGTTATTTGCTCTCTGAAAGTTTTTTGCTTAACTTGTTTCTTCTGAAACCTCAAGCTTTTAGCTAGTGGCTGTAGCGTTAAAGTCTTACTTTGCAGCGAACTCCATGATATGTTTTATCACAACAAGGCCCATTTTAGCCCTTGTCATGCTGAATATTTCTATTTATCAGTCACCGCTAATATTAACGGAATTGTTTCAACATAACCTAATAAACGTTTCCTATCTCACGGCATGTTACCTTTATCAGGTCATGATGACGTTGCACTTTTTGAATGACGTCACTAATGACGCTGAATCAACACAAAAATAAAAAAATACGTCATAATCGCTAGTTTGAAGAGTGTTCAACAATGGGTAACCTGATAAATAGAATACCAGGTTCGCGTCTTTTGATATCAAATTTACCAGGCTCGGCTTTGAGAACGCATGTTGAATCGCTCGGCAAGCCTCGCGATGTCAACATGCGTTCTCAAAGCCTTGCCTGGTAAACTTGATATCAAAAGACACTCACCTAGTATTCTTTATGTATTACTATCCTCCCCAATTTTTATTCTGTTAACCTGCAGCATTCCAGTTATAAGCATGTATTTCAAGCAGAGTGAAAAACAGTATGGATCCTGATCAGCTGGCTTAGTTAGAAGTCAACTGATCTGGATCTACAGTGTTTTCAAAAATGGATAAATCCTGGTCAAGCAGGACAAGGGTTAAGGTGTCGATTATTAACATTTACAGTAAAACCTGTCTTAAGCGGCCACTCAAAAAAAGACCAAAAATTGGGTTTTCAGACCGATTATCGCTTAATGCAGGTCAAAAGCATTCCAGAATGCTCCAATGGGAGCATTCTATAATACTCTCAACCTTCAGCTACCATTTGTCATTAAGATCTGCGTTTTGTCTATTTTTGAGTGACCGCTTAAGACAGGTTTTACTGTATTTACCAGTATACTAGCCAGGTCACTCTCTGCTATATCCGGGTCTATAAGCCTCATGAGGTCATCCTGTAGGTTGGTGGAAGCCTTTGATTTCCCCATCTTTGTTGTCACACCGGGACGTAACCTTGTACTTAATGATTCCTCTGACGACATACCAGAAAGATTTCTAGAAAGAAAATAGGTAATGCCAGTATGTCAAACTTTGACTTTGTACCACTAACAGCATAATATATGACTAGGACAACAGCATAAATGATTTCTCGTTCTTTATTACATGGATGCAGGAATATTGTCTGAAAGGGTCAGTTTTACAAGATGATAGGAAAATGATCAATGCATGGGTGAAATTTCAAAATTTCCAAAATCCTGAAGTTTAAATTCAAAGTTGCATATAACTAAGAAATATTATCGATTTCAAGTTTAAAAAGTCAATTGTCTTCAAATTAACTAAAAATAAATCAACGAAGCTATTATAAATATGCCTAATTAAGTAATTTGAGGCCGACTTTCTATGGAAAGTCGGCCTCAAAATTCTGAATTCAGGAATAACCCTGAAAACAGTCACCCATATCAATGGTCATTGCATATCATTCTCCCCCACACACCCCTCCCTCTAAAATGCCAGTGTTTGAAAAAATCATGAGTAGTTGCCCATACTGATCTAAGTCTTTGCTGGGTACATAGACCATTTTGCTGTTATGCTCACATGCTGGCTAATAACCAAACAGTAAAGGGTCACTCTCCTAGCAAATATTTTTCTTAAATTCAAAACTTTGGCAGCCAAGACTTGACCAAGTTATACCCATTTCGTGTTATTGGCTCCATGCATGCTGGGTAATTTTTCCATGCTTTTATAATCGTCTGCTGACTTTTTCAAAATTAAAATTCGCAAAAATTCTTTCAGGAACAATATCAGAGTGTCAAACAGTTTAAATCCAGATCAGGACTGACATAATATTGGTCATGATCTGTGTTCCGACAGTTTGCAAAGGTTATCAGCAGACGACAAGTTGCCGCTAGCAAGGCTGTTTTGTTTGTTTGATTTGATTCTTTACGTCCCATCAACAATCTTTCAGTTATTAAGGGACGGGTCTTCCTGGGTTGAACCAGTACTAAGCTAGGATAAATGTGTCTTGCTCAAGGACCACAACGCAGTGACGCCAGTGAGGCTCGAACCCGCGGCCCTTTGGTCTCGAGTCAAGCACTCTACCACTGAGCCACTGCGCTCAATAGCAAGGCTGTACTTACTTGTGTGATGATCTAGGGCTACTATCTTCACTACTTAGAGGTGATATGGCTGCATTCAGATGGTTTTTGTTTTCTAATGCTGATGGACGGGTTTTACTGGATTGTGGCGTGGAGGTTGTATTGGCTCTCCGCCTTGATGGACCACTCTCTTCTGAAACATATCATGTCAAGTAACCCCATTATTAAAACCCTTAAAGCGACAATTGCAACAAAAGTCGTCTGCTTTTCTCGTCTGCTGAAATGTTTTAGAAGCCTCTATGACAAACAGTGTGGACCCAGATCAGACTGCTCCTATAAGAGCAGTCTGTTCTGGGTCCACCCTGTTTGCTTCTATACTTAATTCGTCAGTAATGTTAGGCAATTATTTGCAGCAGACGACTTCAGCAGAGGACATTTTCAGATGGATTTTTTCCTTGGCGCTTTAATGGTTAACTGTTTGCTATTATTTCTTTTCACCCTACATTTCTTTTTATCCTTTTAACCAACAGAACTCCAAGAGAGAAGGGGTTGTTGTTGTTGTTTTTTGCTCTTTTTTTGGTTTTTTGTTGTTGTTGCTCTTAACACTTACTGCATTTCCTTTGCACAAACACAAAGTATGTTTTTTGTTTGTTTGTTTTGATGCTTTACATCCCAGTCAACAATTTTTCAGTCATGTCAGGATGGATCTTCCTGGTTTGAACCAGCATACTTTGCACATGATCAGAGTAAAGTTACGTAGTTGGGCACATTGTGCTACTGTATTTACTTGATTGGACAAATGTAGGCATTTCTTTCATATTTCTAACCGTCAATCTGTTTCATAACTGTACTCTTATTGTGTATAAAGTATACTAAGCAGCCGATAAAGTGTCTTGCTCAAGGACAAAACACAGTGACTCCGTCCACGGTGAGGCTCGAACCAGCAACCCTTAAATCCCCAGTATAACACTCTACCAAGTGAGCCACTGTGCTCCTCAGAATTGCAAGTGAGAAGGTTTTTTTTTTGTGTGTGTGTGTTTTTTAACACTTACTGCTATCACATACACAAAGTATGGAGTAAAAGGAAGGCTCATACTACATATTTGACCTTGAGCCCCACTAAAAAGCATGCAGGGCATGCTTGTTAACCTTATAAGCACTGATATAGCATCCTTTTTGTGGGACATAGGCAAACAGTGCAGACCCAGATCAGACGCCACATCTGATCAGGGTCTCCACTGTTTGCTACAGTATGTTCTATTAGAATTTGAATAAAAATGAAAAATACCACCCAACAACCTTATTACACAAATGGACTGATCCAATTGATAAATGTGGGAGATTCCATTTGGCTAAAATAGGTTAAAAGAATGACTTTATGCATATACAGCAAGTACCATTTTTTCATAGACTGGTTCACATAATGGAACATGAAAGTTTCTACTTCCAAACAATAGTTACTGACTGGTCCAGTTCTTACCTCTATTAACAAGATTGGCTAGAGTACTCTGGTCCTCCCCGTGGCTGCCTTGTTGGGATAGGTTAGCTGTAAGGGCAGAACCACCACTAGAGAACAATGTATCACTGAGATTAACCAAACTGGCATTGGCGAAGTTCTTACCTCTATTAACAAGATTGGCTAGAGTGCTCTGGTCCTCCCCGTGGCTACCTTGCTGGGATAGGTTAGCTGTATGGGCAGAACCACCACTAGAGAATGATGTATCACTGAGATTGGCCGAACTTGAATTGGTGGAGTTTATACCACGACTAGATTCTGAAATTATTTCACATCATAGGTTTAGATTAACAAAATTTTTGAGCGTAAAATTGTAAATATTTTCCTACCCATCAGTTTTAAAATATGTTTTGGGTGCTCAAAAGAACCATCTCATTGAGATGGTTCTTTTGAGTACCCACAACATATGTTTTGGTTCAGAAATAAGAAAAATATTTTTTTTGGTACGCACTCTTAACTCAAGTCTTGCCACATTAAATAATGTTGAAAGGGCACCCTGAAGGTTCCAGCACATAAGATTTCAGTACTAATTACAGTGTTTGGAAAGGACTTGCCAGAGCCTTCCCTCTCTTAGACACAAAGTATGGGTGTAGATAAACTCAGACCAAATTTTTTCAGCATGGGTGTTTATTGGAGGCTTTTGGGCAAATGTGAGAAGCAGGCCTTCAGATAAGAGTGCGTAATTTAACATACAATGTAATATATATTTTATTTCTCAACAAAAACATCTCGATGAGACAATTTAGCACATATGTCTAAACTAATGGGTAAGAAAAGAATCATAATTTTACACATAAAAAGTTTGTTTATCTGAACCTATGGAGAAGTACCAGGGTTCATACAGGCAAGTATAAGTAAACTTCAAGGACTTTTCAAGGACTTCTAAAAGCCTCTCAAACAGTTTCAAGGACTTAAAATTAATGAAAAATACTGATCTAACAGTTAAAATTCTACTTCAGAAATGCTAGACTGAGATAATGGAGACAATAGTACTGGAAAATTAGTATCAAATTGTTGTGCCTATATTTGGTGCAGCATATGCATAACAATTTTATACTGATTTAGGTCTCTATCAACAGTGCTAAAACCTACAAAAAATAGTAGAATTCAAGGTCTTTTCAAGGCTTTGGAGTGTTTTTCCAGTACTTTTCAAGGCTGATTTAATTTTCAAGGACTTTTCAAGAAAGCCCTTTAAATTCAAGTACTTTTCAAGCCTGTGTGAACCCTGAGTATCAAAGGACTTGATTTGTTAGTAACATAAAATGATCTAAGCTTCTCAAGTGAATGAGAAGTTTCAATAAAGAAAGGAAATTGTTATTATTTTTCACCTTTCACAAAAATTCTGATAAATTTCATGCATAAAGATGTTGTTTTTAGCCCATGGTAGTCTGGAAACTTGTAAACAGGTACTTTGGCATTGAGTGAAGATCCAAAAGAGATAATGTGTTGTGCAGCATCTCATCTTGCTCAAGGACACAAAGTGCCTTTGATGAGACTCGAACTAGTGACCCTTCGTTCCGAAGTCTACCACTGAGCCACTGTGCTCCTCATATTATAACAAATGATGACAACTTACCATGACTAAGAAGATATTTCGTGTTCTGAGACTGCTTCAAGAGTTCCTGGGCGTAGTTGCCGTGCTGTATAGAGGAGTAGTCTGTACTAGCAGGTGCTTGTTTACGAGAGGAGGAGCTACTATACAGGTTCTCATTACTGGCTACATAGCTTGTTGTATCCCGAGATTCTGGCCAATGACTCTCCTGAAAATATGGGGACTCATAAGCTCATTTCTGCTTATTAGAACCTTCTATTTTTATTGCAGGATTCATACAGGCAAGTTTGTGTTAATTCAAGGACTTTTCAAGGACTTCTTAAAAGACCTCTATGGTTTTCAAGAGTAACTTTATGAAAAATACTAATTTACACATGAAATTCGATATCGAAAATGCTAGACAAAGCTAATACAGAAATTACTATCAAATTGTCGTGACTTTATCTGGTGCAGCATATGCTGCACCAAATAAAGTCACAACACTTTCATACTGTTATAGGTCTGTATTAAGTACTACAGAAAATAGTAAAATTCAAGGACTTTTCAAGGTTTTAGAGTGATTCTCCAGTTCCTTTCAAGGCAGATTTAATTTTTCTAGAACTTTCCAAGAAAGCCCTCTATACTCAAGACTTTTCAAGCCTTTGTGAACCCTAAATTGGTTTTGCGGAATTTGTTTAAATTATTTATTCTGGAATTCTGTTCTGTTCTGTCAATAAACTTTTCTCTCAGTAAAATGATCAAATGCATATAAAAGATTGAAAAGGCTATTCTGCTATGTCACTAAATACATTTTCCCAGTCAGTCCTTTTGTACCAATGAATAAAGTTATTTCATGCTTGCATTCTCAATGCAATATATCCAGCTGAGAAACTAAATGGGCCAGCCCTTATCAAAATGGTACTTATCAAACATGGGATGTAAACACTCTAACTCTGTGCCTACTGGGTAATTTCAAGCTTTTTGCAGTCTGCTCATTATTTTTCAAAATCAGCTTTTTTGGAGAATTCTTTCAGGAATACCATCAGAGCACAGGAGCTTGAAGTTCTGTCTTTATCTCACCTCTATAGCCTCAAAACCAAAATCTCACAATGTCATTGCGTGACATTATGAGACTTTCGGTTTTAGGGTTTAGAAGTGATATAAGGATCGAACTTCAAGCTCCTGTGATCAGAGTGGCCTACAGTTTGGATCCAGATCAGCCCCCCCCACCCACCCCCCAATAAAAAAACCTTCATGTGCAACTATCTAGTGGGGCAAGATGTCTAACCTTTGGTCTAAGCCTTCATCCACTCACATAAAGTATGAAAGCAGTGAATGCTCTGGAGAGACTGCACATTTGCTGCTTAGCAATTTGATAAACACTAAAATCACACATGCTGACTCAAATGGTGTCTTTATATATAATTTACACCACATTAACAGATCAGATTATCCCAGCTGACACATACTGATCAATATTAGACAGACAGATTGTGTACAGTCAACAATGCTTCAGTCATGTTGGATCTTCTAGAAAGGGAAGAAACATGTGATTGATGAGAGAAGGCACAGCCCCCTAACATACCTGTAGCGAGCCTGGAGAGTCATGGAATAACATTTGAAGCCAGAAACCCCTAAATGGATATGTTGGCAAACAGTGAAGACCCAGATGAAATGCCACATCAGGGTCTGCACCGTTTGCCGCGATAAATTTGATCTTCTGAGAAAGAAATACAATACTTTTTGGAAATTATAACCTGTTACCCCTCAATATATACAATGGACCGTCCTGACTTATTGTATGTAGCTTTATGGATAATTCCATTGATCTGAAAAGGGTTAAACGTACCTGGGATCTCTGTGATCGTTTCTCACTCCAGTCCCTGCCACTTCCTGAAAAGACAAAAGAAAAATACCCTATTAACCCTTAGTATTCAAACACCTTTTTTGAATACCTTGCTTTTTTAAAGCTAGAACATGTCTATTTTACAAGCTTTTGTTTGGTTTGTGGTTTGAGGTCTCAGTCAACAGCTATGGTCAGGTTGAGACGGTCAATTAACCTAGCCACACTTTCACTAACATGAAACTAACAGAATTACTTACTACAGTATTACAGTAGTTCCTAAGTTGCACTGTTTTTACAGGTTCCACAAGTAGTCTATCTTGTAAAATACCCTGCTGATTGGATTATGTGCCTAAATTACTTATTATTAGTCCCACAAGATTTACACTCAGAAAGAATTATTCCATCAAAGCTTACAGCAGATCTATATTAATTATCTACCAGCACTACCAAAGTATCTCTAAGTATTGGGACTAAGTCTCAAAGTAAAGTAAACAGAGTAATGTTCCAATGAAATACACTCTAACCAGTGACCAGTGTATTATCTACCTTAACTGCAGTATAGAAAAGCAAATTCAAATTGAATAAATAAATTTAGTTACCTTAGATCTATAAAAAAATAATACTAATAAACCAGGACTTTAGTTATGAGAAACTGATTTTCTTATTTCTCAACCAAAACATATGTTGTGGGTACTCAAAAGAACCGTCTCAATGAGACGGTTCTTTTGAGCTCCAAAAACATATGTTTAAGTTGGTAGGTAAGAAAATATTTACAATTTTACGCTGACCTTTTTTTTCTCTCTAAAATTCTGAACTCTTATTGTGACCTTATAAAACCACCTGGGTATGAAGTCCAAAATTGTTCCAGATTCACAATTAACAGCAGAAGTCCCCCCTCACCCCCCCCCCCCCCCAGCATAGTGGACAAACCACTTGCCTAGTAAACCAGGGCTAGGAGGATCTAGTCTGTTGGAGACTTTAAGCTGTAGCCGGATCTTCATATGACCTAAGCAGTTGGTGGGATGTTAAACACAAACAAAATCCTAGCTTAGTACTGGTTCAACCCAGGAAGACCCGTCCCTACATAACTGAAAGATTGTTGATGGACGTAAAGAATCAAATAAATACAAACAAATGCAACATTTACGGTAATGAGGTGATTGTCAGTAACCTTAGCAGGCTCATAGCCAACTTCAGTAATAGCCAGACTATGTTTAACAAAAGAAGCTGATTATAATCTAAGATTTTAACCTCTCTAGACAAACATTTTACAAAACTATACTATGCCAAAATAAACTGGATATATGTAAAATATATCTGTCTTCAAACAGCGAAAATAAAACTTACATTACCAGTTGTTTATATTAAAAACTCTATTTAATTCTGATGTATTTATCTAAGAAGAAAAAGATAACTCTCAGCACTCCAGCGTAAGGGATAGCTAAGAACTTAACTCTCATTGGGTATAAGCTGGCTTTACAGGTGATATGGGGGTAAGGTTTTATCTTTTCTCTAAAACCCAATCACCAAACGTTAAATTAGGGGATAACTGTATTCAACACTTTCATTTGGGGAGCTATATTGTCGGATATACGATCGGATATTAAGTTTTACGGCAACGTATGAGCGGAGCCATAAAATGTGATTTTCGACCGTATATCCGACAATATACCTCCCCAAATGAAAATGTTGAATATGGTTATCCCTATTCTAATGCACTTCTGCAGTTTTGTCTCAAACTGGCGCTTTTCAAGCCGCATGTCATCCAATGAAACGTGACGTAATTAATGACCTCAAACTATTTCCGACAGTATATTGCAGGATATACGGTCGCAAATATTTGACTTTATCCAATCAGACGTCGCATTACAAAACCAAGCGCATTAGAATCTGACTTTATTGATTGTAAAAAGGGGTCCCTCCCTGGGTTAAACATGTTTATAGCAAAGCTAATATAAAGTGTCTTGCTCAAGGACACAAAACAGTGCCTCCAATGAGTCTCAAACCAGCGGTCCTTCTATCTCAAATCTAGCAAACTGACTATATCTATGATACATGGCTTGAAAAAATCAAGTATTAAATGCACAGACTTTGCTCTACTTGATTTTTTAAATTCGCAGTGTACATTACCTTAGTAGGTTCAAGTGAAAAAATTATTCAGTGTGTAAGTTTATCCATCGAGTTCCTCATACATATACATGTACATGCAGAGGAGAGTCCAACCTTTCTATACAATCATGTCTAACACTGACATGATAGGCGCTGAATAAAGTTAAAAATTTAGACTGATTAATACTGTACAAAATGGGCCCTTGTACAATATACAAATACATGTACTGTTTATTCTGGTTTTGTTTGTTTGTTTGGTTTGATGCCCTAGTCCCAGTCAACAGCTATGGTCATGTCAGGACTACAGTTCACCTAAGCACACTTATTTCCTGGGCAAGCTTCAAGACTAAGCGGTTAACCACTACTTCGTGCACATACTTTCGCTTGTAACTGACAACAACCCTTCTTGAATCAGCGGAAGGGAGGAGAATGGCCTTAGAAATTATTTCATGATCAATCACCGTGAAAGTATGTGACCGGGCCGGGATCAAACTCGCGACCCCTGGATCTGCAGTCAGACATGTCACTGACTGCGCTATTTGGTTTAGGTTGTTCAATTTTTTTTCAGTTGGCTTTATGGACAATTAGAACCTGATCTGCCTCATGATTGTGCAATGCTGACCTGGTCTTTCATTGACCTGAACAGTTTATATCCCAACTTATTTTACTATAGTATCAAATATGTAATCAAAGATAAATAATTAAGGTCAATACCATAAAAATACCTAGTCCTGATTAAACAGGCTGTTTAGCTTTTTTATGGTGTTATGAATTACCCCCAAAATATTTGATTCCATTAAAAATCAAATTGGAACCTATCAAATGTACAATATAATATAATATGTTTAATAACCAAACATACATGAATGAGACTTTGTAAGTAACTCAATTACCTACTAGTGTTGTCTGCTGATAACCTTTGCAAACAGAATGGACCCAGATCAGGCCCGACAAAATTAGCACACAACAAAAAAAACAGGAAAAATTTCCCAGGTGGCAAAGAGTTAAACAGGTCTTTCACATAACGTGGCTTATAAGATATCGAAATTATTTTTTCTCACTACAGATCCAATTTACCTTATCACTCCCAAGTATGATTATATCATAATAAACCCACGAAAGATTTAATCCAACTGATTTTCAATTTAAACATCAAAACATGCTTGTTATTCCCAAAATGAAAATATTTTCTTCTGAATAGGTGAAACATCAATATGACATTGCTAGTATTTTCTCAGGAATGTGTTGCTTGTTACACAAAACAAGTGAAAAGCAGTCTTACACTGAACGTAAAAATATAAAAGCCAGGACCAGACTGCAGTTATGCAGTCTGGTCCTGGCTTTTATATTTTACTTGCGTTCTTTTAGCAAAGTGCCCAGATTGTTTTGTTAGGTATTCTGCACTGAAGATCCTGATCAAATGACCAGCACGTTTAGCTGAATAGCTGGTTAGCATTTGCAGAATGTTTTTTTCCTGCCGTCAATAATAGATGATAAGTGTCTGTCAATGAAGCGTAAAATAGAAGTTAATATTGACAGGTAGCGTGATAGATGCAGCCTGTAGGGCTATATATTTCCTTCATAAAACTCATGGTTAGTTTTTTTTGACAGGATCACATGCCGAGTGAGAGGCTCAGTGGTAGGGAGCTTGACTTGAGCTTGAGGGGTTGCTGGTGGAGCCGCACTCACTGGAGACACTGTGTTGTGTCCTTCATCAAGACAGATATCTAGTCCCACTGGGTAGCTTTATTGTTTGTTTGTTTGATTTTTTACGTCCCATCAACAATCTTTCAGATATGCAGGGACGGGTCTTCCTGGGTTGAACCAGTACTAAGCTAGGATTAATGTGTCTTGCTTAAGGACACAAAGCAGTGACGCCTGTGAGGCTTGAACCCGCTGCCCCTCGGCCTCAAGTCAAGCACTCTACCACTGAGCCAACTGTGCTCCCTATGATTATGTGAAAAGTATCACTTTCATGTGTGGGTATGAGCTGGCTCAAATATGTGCAACTTTGATGATTTCATCTCTTATATTATTTTCACTTTAAAATACACTTTGAAACCAATCACATCAATAACAGCTTTCTATAATTTAATGCATAATGCGGGATTCAACTCTTTGCATGCTGGGTGACTTTTAATGATATTCAGTCATCTGCTGATTTTTTCAAGATAATTTTTTTTCAAAAAAAAATCAGGAATACCATCGGTCAAACAGTTTGGATCAAGATCAGCACCGACATTTTGTTGGGCCTGATCTGGGTCCAGACTATTGGCATTGGTAATAGCAGGTAAAGAGTTCAAATACACTTTGAAACCAATCACAATTTTCCCATACTATCAACAGTTACATATACAACTTTTAATATGGTGCATAATGTGGCTAATAAGTCTAATAAATTTTTGATGACCTTATCAGATCAGGTTTAACAATTGTAACATCAGTTTTAAACAAGCAAAATCAATTAACCATTATTCCACAAGTATCTTTGTCCTAAAAACATTGTCTCACCAGAGCATAAGCAACATTGTGTCACCTGAGCATGAGCAACATTGTGTCACCAGAACATAAGCAACATTGTGTCACCAGAGCATGAGCAACATTGTGCCACCAGAGCATGAGCAACATTGTCACACCAGAGCATGAGCAACATTGTGCCACAAGAGCATGAGCAACATTGTGTCACCAGAGCATGAGCAACATTGTCTCACCTGAGCATGAGCAACATTGTGTCACCAGAGCATGAGCAACATTGTGTCATCAGAGCATGAGCAACATTGTCTCACCTGAGCATGAGCAACATTGTCATACCAGAGCATGAGCAAAATTGTGTCACCAGAGCATGAGCAACATTGTGTCACCAGAGCATGAGCAACATTGTCTCACCTGAGCATGAGCAACATTGTGTCACCAGAGCATGAGCAACATTGTGTCACCAGAGCATGAGCAACATTGTGTCACCAGAGCATGAGCAACATTGTGCCACCAGAGCATGAGCAACATTGTGCCACCAAACCATAAGCAACATTGTGTCACCAGAGCATGAGCAACATTGTGTCACCAGAGCATAAGCAACTTTGTGTCACCAGAGCATGAGTAACATTGTGTCACCAGAGCATGAGCAACATTGTGTCAGCAGAGCATGAGCAAAATTGTGTCACCAGAGCATGAGCAACATTGTGTCACTTGATCATAAGCAACATCGTGTCACCTGAGCATGAGCAACATTGTGTCACCAGATCATAAGCAACATTGTGTCACCAGAGCATAAGCAACATTGTGCCACCAGAGCATAAGCAACATTGTGTCACCAGATCATAAGCAACATTGTGCCACCAGAGCATGAGCAACATTGTGTCACCTGATCATAAGCAACATTGTGTCACCAGATCATAAGCAACATTGTGTCACCAGATCATAAGCAACATTGTGTCACCAGATCATAAGCAACATTGTGTCACCAGAGCATGAGCAACATTGTGTCTCCAGATCATAAGCAAAATTGTCTCACCAGATCATGAGCAACATTGTGCCACCAGAGCATGAGCAACATCATGTCACCAGAGCATAAGCAACATTATGTCACCAGAGCATGAGCAACATTGTCTCACCAGAGCATGAGCAACAGTGTCTCACCAGAGCATATCAACATTGTGTCACCAGATCATGAGCAACATTGTGCCACCAGAGCATAAGCAACATTGTATCACCAGAGCATAAGCAACATTGTGTCACCAGAGCATAAGAAACATTGTGTCACCAGAGCATAAGCAACATTGTGTCACCAGAGAATGAGCAACATCGTGTCACCAGATCATGAGCAACATTGTGTCACCAGAGCATAAGCAACATTTTGTCACCAGAGCATAAGCGACATTGTGTCACCAGAGCATAAGCAACATTGTGTCACCAGAGCATAAGCAACATTGTGTCACCAGATCATGAACAACATTGTGTCACCAGAGCATAAGCAACATTGTGTCACCAGAGAATGAGCAACATTGTGTCACCAGATCATAAGCAACATGGTGTCACCCGATCATAAGCAACATTGTGTCTCCAGATCATAAGCAACATTGTCTCACCAGATCATAAGCAACATTGTGTCACCAGACCATAAGCAACATTGTCTCACCAGAGCATGACCAACTGTGTCTCACCACCAGAATATGAACAAATGTGCCGAAACAGAGCACAAGCAACAGTATGGCACTAGAGCATGATCAACTGTGTCTCACCAGAGCAGGCCCCACTTTTTGCCAGGACTGATCTGCTTCCAAATTATTTGCAATGCCAAAGTTATCAGCAGACACCATAGCAAGCAAAGAGTTAAGGATGACAAAAAATGCCATAAACTCAAAACACTTAATACTATTATCACGCTTGTTATAATTATCTGTAACTGACACTTTTTTCTCTTTTCTTGACAAATACAAAAAATAACTATGTCTTGCACTTCCTTTGATTGTCAAAAAAAGGTCAAAAGTAACATCAGTACAACTAAAAATGGTGTTTCTTAAACAATCAAATATCATCAGTCTATACCAACTAGTCTGGCCTATGTGATAATTAGATTATCACATGAGGTTTTGATATTGCCGTAAGTATCTACACGAGACTCCATTATAAGCCAGAGGTTTGGACACTTTCAATGAGCAACTACATCGAATGGGTTCATGAGAACCAAGAAAAAATGTGTTTCAGTCTAAAAAATTTATCGTTTAACTCTTCACTTTTTTTGTCCGCTGCTGATCTTTTAAAAATTAACTTATTTGAAAGTTTCTTATACTATCAGATTGTCAAACAGTTTGTATCCAGATCAGACTTGGCATTTTATCGAACTGATCTGGGTCCAAACTGTTTGCAAAGGTTATCAACTGATGACACTACTGGGTAAAAAGTTAAGGCTATGATCAGACATAACCAGATGCCATGCCCAGTGGCTCAGTTGGTTGAGTGTTAGACTAGGGATCAAAGGGTTGCTAGTTTGAGTCTCAGCGCCGGCGGAGTCACTGTGTTGTGTCCTTGATCAAGACACTTTATCCACTGCTTAGTACTGGTTCAACTCAGGAAGGCATGTCCAAGCATGACAGAAATTTTGTTGACTGGGACATAAAGTATCATAACAAACAAGCCATAACCAGATTAACAGTCAAATTTTATAATGATTATCGTGAGCATCCAAGAGAAAACATAGGTGACTCCTTGGTAACAATTTCTAGATTATTTTTGTGATGCAAAAAAATATTTGAAAGAGGAGCCTTTCTTTAACACTCTTATGTATACTCCTCAAAATAATTAAAGGACCAAGATTTTAGAACGCGAGTTTAATGAGCTCAAACATTTAAATTCTGTAAAACTAAGCCCAAATCTTTCTGTTCTTTATGCCTATAAATTAAGAATCATTATTAATGATTACCATGCCTAATTCTGCCATAACTGTGTCTCAAATGCACAAACCCTCAAAAACACACTTTCAAAAGGCAGTGGGTGGGGTAAAGAAATTCTTCTGTGGTCATTTGAGTAGAATGAAAGAGACATCAAATTAAACTTTGTTTTAAACAGTTCAGCTTACATGCAAAAAATTCTTCTAACGGTTTCAATATACTGGGAAGCAAGCGTTTTCATCTCTGACAATGGAGTTTTGACATTGTTTTGTTTTCTGAAAATAATGTGTTTACTTGGCCATCAAGAATCAGATTTTCAATTGTCATTCTATGCCTTTGAGTGTTAGAAAGATGTCCTTGCGAATTGTTTAAAGATTGTCGCAGACAAACACCAAAACCAGTTGTCTGAATCCATAGTTTTGCCATTATGCAACAGCCAAAAGGGGCAATTTTCTCTCACAGGAAGAAATGGATGGTATCGACGGGATTAAACACCATAAAATCATGCAAAAACAGAGATTTCAACGACTAAAAGCAATTTTAATTCATTTCATGCAGTTCTGTGGTCCATGGATCACACACAAAAATGACATTCCAATGCATTTAGGTCAAGTTTTGAAATGACAAAAAATCCTTGTTGATAACATTTTCTACCATTTTCTTTTTGCTGTTTCACTTGGCAATAGGGCGTCAAAGATGTCCGAAAAATTTAGGATATATCGTAAAATTGGTTTTCAAAATACGTTCTACACAAAATGCATGAATGTTATAATTCATAGTATTGGTCCTTCAATTATTTTGAGGAGTATATTTCAACATGTAATGATAGCATTAACTCTTTGAATTCTGGAAACTTTTTCAGGATATTTTGTCGTCTGCTGATTTTTTTCAAACAAAATTAACTTTTCTTAGCAATACCATCAGAGTGTTAGTTTGGATCCAGATCCGGCCCAACTTTCCTTCAAGCCTGATCTGGGTACAAACTGTTTACAAAGGATGACCGCAGATGACACTTGTACTAAGTAGGCAAAGAGAAGAGTCTATAAAATCAGGTACACCTTTCTAGTACATAGCTTATGATGGTCAGAATATATATATATATATATTTATATTGTTGCTTTATGCTCAAATCATCACTTTCAAACTATACAAACCCAGATCAAACTGCTACAAAAAGACAGTTTGACCTGGGTCTACAATGTTTATTTCAAATAAAACTTTTAGACAAGGTATCTGATGGGCTTTTCAATTTCAAAACTCAATTCTAAATAAAATACATGTGTACTTTGGAGTAAGTGACCCATATTTATCTGTTTAATGATCTTAAGTTACATGATGACCTGATTTTATCTTAATTTCTTTGAGAAGTGACAACGTTTTAGCACCTGAAGACACAAACATTTTTTAATGGAAACTTTGCACGATATAGTAGACTAAACTGTCTTATCTTCCAGACTGGATACTGCTTAATAATACAACCTAATGGCAGTATGATATCCAGGTGCACAGAACATCCTGCAGGCCTTTAGATAAGAGTGTGTTATCAAAGACTTATTTTCTTATTTCTCAATCAAAAACATATGTTGTGGGTGCTCAAAAGAACTGTCTCACCGAGCACCCAAAACAAATGTTTAATCCGATGGGTAAGAAAATATTCACAAATTTATGCTCTAAATTCTTGTTTATCTGAACCTTGTGTATCTTAGGTTCAATCTTACCCGATTGCCAATTCCTGAGACAAGTTTTTAACTGGGTACGACTCAAACCAGCCTGCTGTCTCTCAGAGTTTGAGACCAAGTAAGACTGTAAGACTCAAATCAGCCTGGATAAATTACTTGGGACATGACTACAGTAGACACAGGAAAACTCACCATAGTGATCAGTATCTCCACTGTCCCTGGATCCACTCCTGTTGTGCCTCTCCTCTAGTGTACCATAGGTACTGTCATCCAAGCCTCGCCGGGAACCAAACTGCTCCTCATAGTGCTCTCCAGTGTCACGCCCCTCAAACAGTGACCCTCGCCCTGAGGACACTGTAGAGTCCTGGTAGCCATGGAAACCAGGTGGGTTGGACCTCGGTAGACTAGAACTCTGCCAGGGTTTATCTGTGATGTAAAAGGTTCTTGCTGGGGGTGACTTCATCTCTCCCCTGAAAGTCAATCATATTACATATTACTTACCATAAAGCAAGAGGGGCCATAAAGCATATTATTACCCAACTGTCTAAATACGGAGTAACTGTCTATTTTTTGCTATCTCATGATTAACTGAACTATTGCCTGGGCAAAGTTTTGGATATTGACTAGGACTATGCCATGGCCGGGTTTCCTGCTTTGCTGTTTAAGTTACCCAGGCGCTTCACGGCATGCGCAATGATGATGCCCGTACAGTTTGTTGACGCCAGGAGACGTTATGCAACAATGGCGTAAATTAGGCATAGTTTGGCAACTTTAAACTCTAATAACTTCGTTGTTTATGGTCAGAAACATAAAGTGTGGGTACTCGTTTTCTTAGTTAGAATGAGCCAAACATTTTGAGAACAAAATTGAGCAGATTGAGTGAAATTTTCTTGGTACCATGAAACGACCTGATGCACTATTGCACAAGGCCTTCAGCCTTGTGCAATAGTGCATCAGGTTGTCCACGGCACCTCTGGGTAATAGTTTTGACTAATACTACAAACAGGTATGAACTGTATAACATAAACTTTTCATTCTTTAACCCTTTGTATACTGGAAACCCCATAATGGGTGCTTTTGAAAACAGTCAAGTACTGCATTATATCAGGGTCTGCACTGTTTGTTCAGATTAAAACCCCCTTCAGGGACAGAGAAACATCACAATTTAAAAAATTCTAGCTGTGAGCCCTTAAAATGCATAATATGCACTTTAATACTTATTGTATAAATATTTATGCGAAAATCCATCAGAATACAAAGGGCTAATGCTGTTTGTATACTCTAAAAGAATGACTCGGATTAGTCATTTTCTTAATTCTTCATGTGTTACAGGCCTCCAGATAAGAGTGTGTACTGGAAAATTATTTTTCTTATTTCTCAACCAAAACATATGTTGTGGGTATACTCAAAAGACCCATCTCAAGAGACGGTTCTTTTGAGCACCCAAAACACATGTTTAAATTGATGGGTAAGAAAATAATTGCAATTTTAAACTCAAAATTTTTGCTTAACTGGACCTATGGTGTTATATGCTGTTGGTAGTTATTGGAAGTGCCTTGATAAAAAACGGTTCCAAAGATCAACGTTATTCTACTTTCCAGAAAGCAAAAACCAAAGGGGCCGATCAGACTGCAAGGACACACTGGCTGATATGTTCCTTTGTTGTTTGCATGCAACAAAATCAAGTTCTCTCGCAATGAGGTCCATATGGGCCTTGTCGCGACAAAACCTGTCTTCGGGGAGTTGCCAACAACAAAGGCGCAGACCAGCCTGCACATTCACGCAGACTGTTCAGTGCCTTTGTTATTCGCTTACTGGAAAGTATCATATGTAAAGTTGCTTCAAGCAAAATTTTAATATTCTAGCTAGTATGTGAGGAGACTGGTTTGAGTCTCGCTTTGTCGAAAACCCCGAAGACAGGGTGTGTCGGGACAAGGACCAATTATAATGAATCACATCTTTTCAATACGTTTTAAAATTAAGGTCTCTAGATGTTCCATATGCTTAGAGTATTAAAGCATTTTAGATAGTTTTCTAGATCAATTTAAATTTTAAGAAATATAATATTTTACCACTTTTAGAAGTAGATAATATCACAAATTTCTAAATTTTCTTAAATTGAGAAACAGGATGTTTTAATTTTTGGACTTTGCTGGTAGCTTCTAAGAACATCAAATGGTTTGAGAATTTTCAGTGTGAAATATTCTTAGAGACATTAAATTTATAAGATTTTTTCCTTACTTCAAAATGTCTGTTAAACTAAAACAATAAAGTACATTTTTGTTGTATCTCTCTCTGGAGCATTCCAGAAAGTTCTTTGGTAATATCTAAAAGGCACAATCTTATTTTTCACCAGAAAACAGAAAAATGTGTCATACTGGAATTATATGCAGAGAAATCTTTTTTCTGTCCAGTGCTCATGTATTGAATTATAGTTTATTTAGGTCCCTAATTTTTTCCACATAGCATACTTGCAAGTAAACAACAAAGGCCTTTAGTTAAGAGTGCGCAACAGGAAAATAATTTTCTTGTTTCTCAACCAAAACATATGTTGTGGGTACTCAAAAGAACTGTCTCAATGAGACTGTTCTTTTGAGCACCAAACACAAATGCTAAAATTATGGATAAGAAAAAAAATACAATTTTAAGCAGAATTTTTTGGTCTTTCTAAACCTATAAAAGTTAATTTTAAATCTAACTGATAGCAAAAGTTTACTCATTCTTGCATGTGATCTACATGTATTATCATTTTAACCATATATTTAAAGGCCACATTTTTTACAAATTATAGAGAAAAATTAAGCAAACAGGGAATACAAGTTTAGAGTTTAAGATATAAGGATAATACAATGTTACTCGTACATGACAATTTTCTTGGACTATTTTCCCTTTTTCTCAAAATGAAAACTGTGACACATGACATAGTATAGTTACAGAAATTAAAAATCAAGATACCTACAGAAATGCTAACATAACAGAAACTAATTATCCATTTAGGCCTAGTATCCCAAAATGAAACTTTGGCAAACAGTGTAGACCCAGTCTGCAGATAAGATGCAGCAAATTGTGGCATCTCATCAGGGACTCCACTGTTTACTATCTTTTAAAGCCACATTTATCAATTGAAATTATTTGTAAGTTTGACCAGTAGCCCTTTGTAGTTAAGTTGTAGACCATTTGGATTGGATGGAAGCAATATGAACAGAAGATTCTATTTGGTATAAATCAAAGAAGATTCTATTTGGTATAAATCAATTAATCAGTGTGCTGGTTCTGTGATCGGAGTAATATATACAGTAAGGTGACAACTACTATAGTGCTCTATCTAGCAGGCTTCTAGGATTCTAGGTGATTATGATGCTGATGATGGTGGTGCTGGTGGTGGTAGTGTATAAAATGATGGTGATAATAATGACGATGATGACTATAGTGCTACATGCAAGTGAACTGATGTTTTATGACAAATGTTTTTATTACAAATAAAATAACACCTGATCAGACAATAAAACAGTCACTACCTAAATTAGACAGACCTTAACTTGATCAGTCAGGGAGAGCATCTTATACAGCATTGTGTACTTGAACATATCTTGGCTTCTATGAGGCAGAGACCACAATAAGCTTTCAGGTCAATATGTATTTACCGCACCAGAGTTTTACCAATTGCATTTTTCAAAGAAAAATATACATTGTTTTTACTCCACATTCTTTTTAGTGCAATGTCTAAGTTCTGGAAGAAACATAATGTCCACCATCATCAAAAAACACACCATATTTACACAATTATATGGAGCGCAGTGGCTCAGTGGTAGAGTGCTTGACTCAAGACCGAGGGGCCGCGGGTTCGAGCCTCATCGGCGTCACTGCGTTGTGGTCCTTGAGCAAGACACATTTATCCTAGCTTAGTACTGGTTTAACCCAGGAAGACCCGTCCCTGTTTAACTGAAAGACTGTTGATGGGACGTAAAGTATCAAATCAAACAAACAAACAAATCAAACTGCTTGGAATCAGAATAGGTAACTAGTTAACTGAATTAACTACACAATTACGTGGATGAGAACAGTCAATAAACATTCAGGTTTACTATAGATCTGCGATTTAACTGACTGTAGGGAGACATTTCTGTGTTAAGCCAATTCTGTCCTCAGCATAACTACCCTGATTGTGAAAAACTGTTTGCAGAGATTGTCTCCCTTAATCCATGTAATATATATTGTATCTTGTATCAATTGCTAAAGAAGCCAGTGGTTCACAATCTACCTAATTTCCATTCAGTCTCTGATACCATTATTTGAATATAAATCATAGGTCCAGACAGGCAAAATATTGCTGCGTAAAATGGTAAATATTTTCTTATCCATCAGTTTTAACATTTGTTTTGGGTGCTCAAAAGAACCGTCTCATTGAGTACCCACAACATATATTTTGGTTGAGAAATAAGAAAATTAATTTTTGATTACGCACTTATCTAGAAGCCTGTTTAAATGCAATGTTACAACTTGACCTGCAACTTTGACTGGCTAAAATCATATGAACCAAGACATGAGATTTTCTTACCCATAAGTTTTAACATATGTTTTATGTGCTCAAAAGAACCATCTCATTGAGACGGTTCTTTTGAGTACCCATAACTTATGTTTTGGTTGAGAAATAAACTAAAGGCCTGCATAAGTACAACAATCTCGCGATCTGGCTCATATTTATTCATTTAGCAGGATAAGGACTGCATTTCCTACATTGTGAGTTCCTATTTTCTTCTTTTTTTGCTGCAAACAAAACAGTGATTGTTCAAACATAAATGCTAGAGTGAATGTAACATGCAACTGCCCAGTGAATACATGCACAACAAAAACACAATGCTTGTGCAATTCAGTGAAAACATATTTCACATCACATGTCAGAAAAATGATAGAAATGTTAGCTTTTTTAATAAAGATAAACGCTTCTCTTAGATGATGTAAAATATTACAAATATATGGCCACCAATAACAAAATATTAAAGCATCATGCACATGCAGGTATAAATAAATTAGCAAGAAAAACAACAAAAGACAAAATCATTGCTCCATCATGCAGAAGAAATAGGGAAATATAAGTAGTCGGAGAATCACAATAAAACCAAGCCCCTTGTAATCCAATATTTTGTAAATAAGTAAATAATTTCAGAATACAGTGTCCAGTTAATGAAAGTAATGTTAGCTTAACATCTTGACATAAAAGCTTAATTAACCAATTTCATTCTGGATATATATTGGTGGACGTTCAAAATTTCCAAAATCCTGAACTTTTGAAACTCGAATCTTAAAACTAGCAGTATGCCTACTAAATATTCAAAATTTTAAGTTTAAATGACTAATTGTCTTCAGACAGACTGTATATAAATAAGAAAACCTATTACAATTCTTCTAATTCAGCATTTTGAGGCTGACTTTCTATGGAAAGTCAGCCTCAAAATCCCGAATTCAGGAATAATCCTGAAAACTTTAACCCATGTGAATACCAGTAAACAAGTACTTTGGCAAATAGTGAAGACCCAGATGAAATTCCACATAGGACAGTATTTCATCAGGGTTTGAATTGTTTGCTAAGATAATAACAATTATTAGGGGCATTTACATCATAATTTAGAAATGTTTACCTGTGACCCCTTAAAACACAAATGGACTATTCCATACTTATTGTATCAATTCAATATGTTTGGGAAAATCCATCAGAATAAAAAGGGTTTATTAGAATGACAATCAGAACATTGCTGATCACAGGCTTCCACAATTTCATATTAATTATTTCAAAGTTTTCATCTTCCCAACAAATTCTCAGAAAAAACATTCAAATCTAGGCATTGCAAATGGGGTATGGAATGTTTAGTTGAATTGCCTAAAAAATTGGGATTTTTCTGACTCCTAAAAACAAACTAGATGAGGCATTTTGTATTGGTAACAGAAATGTAAGCTATAAAGGCAACACTTACTGACTCAAGTGATTCTCCTTCCAAATTATTTCTAATCCATTAGACATGAGAAAATCTACAAACTTAATAGTACCACAACTATCCTGCAACTTATCCAATAACCAGGTTTAACCCATATAAGCCTGGAGTCCGTTTTGTGGGACATAAGCAAACAGTGCAGACCCAGATCAGACGCCGCAGGATGCGGCGTCCGATCAGGGTCTCCACTGTTTGTTTACAGAATGTTCTATTAAAATATGAATAAAAATGAAAAATACAACCGGACAACCCTTAAACTGAAAATAGACCAGTCCAATTGATAAAGATGGGAAATTCCATTCGGCATAAATGGGTTAAGGCAGACATATTACAGAGATAAAAGAAGTGAAATTATAACGGGAACCATATTTTAGTGTACCTATGATCAGAATGAGGCAGGACTTTTTTCTGGAGCGGAAGTGTATTAGTACTCCTTGGACTGTAAAGTGATGAGGCTGAAGAGGAATCTCTCTCATGATGAGCTGCATCTTTACTGTCCTGACCTTGACCTTGGTCGCTAGAGTTACTGGACATCCTTAGTAATCTGCCCGGTTGATCACGCATTTCCACGTTTGAAGGAAGTTCACTGGATGCACTAGCAGACCTCGGCTGACAGACATACTGCTGCTCCTTAGAGTCGGTGGTAGGACCAAGATCACTGGAGCTACTAGATGTCCGGGACTGGTGTTGATGAAGCAAGAACTCTGCTTGGATCACAGCATTAAGGGCGGCGAAGGAGGAATAATGATGATTAGCGTGCAAGTTTACAACACTCCTGCCAAAAGCAATGTGTACATGACATAAGCTGTATCGGGAGATAAAGCCATAAAGCCAGTCACAGAGTAGAAAGATCCAGATCAACCAGCATATCTGCAGAAGTTCTTGATGCTGATAAATTAACAACACTTCTTTACAACTGTCTTGAGAAAAATGTAAATTGTTACACAGAAAAGTCAGATAATTTCGAACACTAGACTAGTTGTTTGATTTGATTCTTTTCGTCCCATCAACAATCTTTCAGTTAAACAGGGACGGGTCTTCCTGGGTTGAACCAGTACTAAGCTAGGATAAATGTGTCTTGCTCAAGGACCACAACGCAGTGACACGGGTGAGGCTCGAACCCGCCGCCATTCGGTCTCGAGTCAAGCACTCTACCACTGCGCTCCCAGCATTTACTGTAAGTGTCTTAACATTCAAAGGAAAAATGAAAACAATACTGGTATTTGAGCTGTATCCCAATCATTTTTTTCCTCCATTGCAAGTTTCACACAGCTGCAGCAATATTGTATTCTTGCATAGAATGCCCAAATGCTAAGGTTGTTGAATTTGATAGATTACAATTTTCCTCACAACCAGCATGGACCTTCCATTTTCTATCTTAAAGACATCATTTATAAGAAAAATATTTATAATTTTATTTCCATTATTTGCCCTGTAAGTGCTTTGAAAGAGTATATTGGCGATAGGTAGAGATTGGTAGTCCCTTTAGGATAAGTAAGTGACCAAGTTCCAGACAGACTCTGACACTTGAGTGAGCGACTCCAGTATCTATTAAGACCCCGCAAACTAACACAGATATGCTGGCATATCCAAATCTACAGTTGATGCTCAATTCTACAGACTTTATCTCCTAATACAGCTCTTATGGTTGCATAAATGTCAAAAGCAGCATTAATCATTATGGTAAACTTGATATATGATACAGCATGCACTTTTATCATAAGACTTTAACCCACACCATTTAGTTGTGACAACATGGGCGAAAGTTCGAAATTTCCAAAATCCTGTACTTTCGAACTCCAATCTTAAAACTCGCAGTTTGCTCACTAAATATTCACAATTTCAAGTTTAAAAGGTCATTTGTCCTTATAGACTAAACATAAATCAGAGAAGCTATTACGGTGTCCCTAATTCAGCATTATGAGGCTGACTTCCAGTGGAAAGTCAGCCTCAAAATCCTGAATTCAGGAATAATCCTGAAAACTTTAACCCATCTGACAAACCCCCCTTAACTGCCTTCTCTAGCATCCTTTTTGTCAGACACAGTGCAGACCCAGATCAGAATGTGGTGTCTAATCAGGGTCTCCACTATTTGTTTACAGAATGATCTATTAAAATTTGAATATAAATGACAATGTCCCTTTCCGGGGACTTTAGGCATAAATGGCTAAAATTTGAACACCAAAGCATCAAAAAATGATTATTAAACAGGTATATTTGGTAAAGCTTATATTTCTAGTTCTAAGTCTGACAGAAATTTACTGCTATATTCTAAATACTTTTGTTACTTAACTGAAGGGAAATGTGCATGTCTGTATTTCGAAACAGTGTATTTAGGTAGTGGCACAGACAGCACATGAGCTTTTGGTACTTATTGCATCGTTGAGAAACAGTCTCAGATGAATCTGCGCAAGTGTGCAGACTCATCAGAGCCTTCACTGCTTGCATTCACAAAGTATGGACAAAGATGAGGACTCTTACCAAATATCAGGCCTCTGGCCCAGCTAGATATTTCAGCATGGGCATTTAAAGGAGGCTTTTGGGCATATGCGATACGGACCAAAATCTCATGTACTTGCTCCAATGATTTCAATGAGCAATGATGTGCTAAGTGTGCAGAGGGTTTGCAATTCACACAGTGACCATCCAAATAGGCAGTATTAAGGGCTTAGTTGAGAATTAAAAGAGTATTTTTGTGTCAACCCTTGAAATCAGTATCATTGTAACAAAGTCCTCAACAATGTAACACAGCTACCACGGGGTTCCAAATGGCCGTAATGATGAGTATTGATTTCCACCTGTTAGCACACAGATCATTCAACAATGAATGTCAATAACAATAATTTTTAAATGAAAAGGTTGACATGGCTCTTTTAACTTCAACTTGATTGAATACATTTTAAAAGAGGGTGTAAGCCATTTAAAAATTGCCCATTTCAAACAAGAAAAGTAAATTATCAATCTCCGATCATACAACAAGGGAAACATTTTCAAAAAACATTCAAACAAGGGATTTAATCCAAATAACATTCAAGCGAAAAAGTAAGTGAAAAATTTCTCGCAACCATACAAACAATAGTTCACTGTCAGTATGTTCAAGGATGACGATGATGTTATTACAACAATGAAAATGTACGATATGGTAGCATCTACTGCTATAGGCCTAAACTGACCAGCACTGACAGAAAACAGCTGTAACTATAGTTCACTAAATTTGATATGCCTCAACTTGTATGGGAAGATGTGTTGTCTGGCAGTGAGGCTCACACAGAAATTACCCTAAATATTTAGACACCTTAAAGTCTTAAAAGGGGACAGCAGCATTGAAACAAGTGAATCTGAAATGCAAGCCCTTATTAAACCATGCAATCTGCTGCAAACCCGATAAAAACCGAATAAAAAAAATAAGAAAGTTACAGATGTTTGTATAAAAGAGAATTGAAAGGTATGAAGGGCAGCCATGTTGATAGCACATAGCCCTATTAAATATCCATTAACAGAATAACTAGTTTCCTGCTATTCATTTTACCTTTGTATACATTTTTATTCTGTTGAAAATTGATTTTTTTTTTAAAAAAACCTGTACAGTTTGCAATGAAATGAGAATTTTATTGCCTTTTCAAAATGTACAGGCAGTTAATTTTAATATTCAAAATGGCGGCCTCCATTTGATTATTAGAAATAAAAATTGTGCATTTCTGCTTGCTGCAATTTTCTTATTTTACAACCGATTTTGATCAGGTTTGCGATAGATTGCATGGTATAATAAGAGCTTGAATTTCAAATTGACTTGCGTTCAATGTTGCTGTCCCCTTTAATCTAGTTTCCTAAAATCTTAAATCCATGTGATTTATTAGTGGTGTGTCTAAAACATAGCCAACAGTGAAAACCGAGATCAGACAGCTCCTTCTGGAACAGTCTGATCTGGGTTGAAACTGTTTGTCCAGGAATATAAATCTGAATATTTAAGGTAAATCTGTTAACAATGGTTAATGATAGAACTAGCTATATGTCAAAGTATGTCTTGTTTAATTGATACTGGTATTAACCACTGAAAATCCTTTGTCTGCAATAACTCGAAATAGAAACTCAATTACAATGTTTTTTCTTTTTTTTGGCCCTAATTTTTTTTACTTTATTTTTATCCCAGAGACATTTGCAAATAGTGCAGACCCTGATGTGATGCCGCATATTACACTATCTTGTCCTGTTATGCCCTTCTTAACCCTTTTTAGACCAGAAACGGGTACTTTTGCAAACAGTGAAGACCTAGTTGAAATGGCACAGAACAGGGCATTCCATCAGGACCTGCACTGTTTGCAAAGACAAAATCAATCTTCAGAGAAAGAAATACAGTATGTTTGGAAAAAATATCTTGGGACCCCTCAATATATTCAATGGACTATCCTTAGTTGTATTAGCTTTATGGAAAAGTTCATTGGTCTTAAAAGGGTTAACATAATGAATAACAGCTTTATCATATTAATTGATCTGGAAATAGTGACCCACCTCTTTATCATTTTGAATAAATATACTGGACCAAATGGGATCGAAAATGTAACAATTATGGGTAAACATTCTTATCATGAAATGGAAGGACCCATCATGATCATCCAGCATTTAAGTTCAAAGGATGTTCAGTGGTTTTCTAGGAAAAAATCTTGATTAATAGACAAAAGTAATAGCTCGATATATTTTTCGCTATGACTTCATACCTTGGACCTCCATCCTTCAATGGTGGTATCACCACAACTTTCACCGTGGCAGACGTCCTCAGTAGGTCGACCATCTGGTCATGTGTCAGTGTTACCGTGGCAACCTTACAGATCTCCACCAACCTACTGCCCTTTCGGAGACCAGCCTCGTAGGCAAACCCGTACTGCTCAACATCAGTGACTATACCTTCAGTCTGGATGTGGAAGCCTAGCTGACCAAGACCATTTCTCTTCAGGCTCAGCTCGGATGTCTGTAGAGAACAAAAACATTAGACGAGTTACATCCATTCGGGAAACTCAGCCACAATTCGAGAATGGAATCATGGCTCGGGTGTATGTAAGGAGCATTATGCGTAGTACTATGTACCAAAAAGCTCCATTTTGTAAGCCGGAGCTGGCGTATGGAAAATTAGTTCTGTAGCATGTGGGTTCAGATCTATTAAAATTGATTATTCTGATTATCTGAAAAGTTTAATCAGCAGAATAAATGAAGTTTATGTTTTGTCAATAAAATATTTTATTGAAAAAAAAAAACATAAACTTTATTTAAGCCGTTTGTTTTGCTGAAATCACACTCATTATTGTGTTAACATGGTTTTTGTGACGTCAGCATCACATTATATAAAGTCAGCATCACATTATCACCCGCGTTATCAAAGTAGATCCTCAATGTACATACGTGGTCTTTGTTTGATTTGATTCTTTTCGTCCACTCAACAATCTTTCAGTTATGCGGGATGGTTCTTCCTGGGTTTAACCAGTACTAAGCTAGGATAAATGTGTCTTGCTCAAGGACCACAACGCAGTGACGCCGGTGAGGCTCGAACCCGCTACCCTTCGGTCTCGAGTCAAGCACTCTACCACTGAGCCACTGCGCCCCCTTGTCATACGTGGTCTGATTCCACGGAATTTCGCAGAATTGGCCTAGGCAGTTCCGATTGGAGTTACATCATGAGGTAGGTAATGGTCCTTACTGTCCTTTGACCAAAGACTTTTTTCTTGGGCAATGGATAAGAACATACAAGATTTACCCTGGGATAGTAATTCTTATCTTAACCAGGCTGTCACATGTGGGCTGTTCATTGGTTGTATTGGAAGTCAGGAACATGGTTTCAAATGATGTCCTTGATATGTCAAAGTGTCAACAGTGATGTCATGATGTAATGTTGCAGCTAAGTGTAGGAGCTTAATTTCGAATAAAAATGCTGAACTGAATGGTTTTGTTTGTTTGTTTGCTTTATTTCTTTACGTCCCATCAACAATCTTTCAGTTAAACAGGGACGGGTCTTCCTGGGTTGAACCAGTACTAAGCTAGGATAAATGTGTCTTGCTCAATGACCACAACGCAGTGACGCCGGTGAGGCTCGAACCCGCGGCCACTCGGTCTCGAGTCAAGCACTCTACCACTGAGCCACTGCGCACCCGTTGATGTCTTTGTTATGCCAAAGTGTTGACAGTGATGTCATTATGTAATGTTGCAGCTCAGTATAGGAGCTTATTTTCGAATAAAAATGCTGAACTGAATGGTGAGCAAGAAAAAGAATTGATTATTTGTGTGAAGTTGAGATAGAAAAGTCTGTCCCTTGGGATCACCATTTGTCATCACTCAGCAAGCCTCATGATATTTTTCTATCCCCCCCCCATCCCTCCCATAACACAAATAATGGCAAGTCCATTTGGCTTAAATGGTTAAAGATAAAAATATTTTTCTAAGTGGTGTAGAAATATTGAATGTCTCGACTTACCTCACAGCCCGGTGTGACTGCTGAGAGTCGTGTAAGGATTTCCTGTAATTCCTCCATGTCACCACTGAGAGGTTTGAGAACAAGACACTCACCCTGGTTGTAGTATAACTTCAGGCTGAAATAACAGTACAAATCATGTGAAATAACAGCTTACAGCATGTGAAATAACAGCTTACAGCATGTGAAATAACAGCTTACAGCATGTGAAATAACAGCTTACAGCATGTGAAATAACAGCTTACAGCATGTGAAATAACAGCTTACAGCATGTGAAATAACAGTTTCAGGGCTTTAGTTAAGAGTGTGTAACGGAAATTTAATTTTCTTATTTCTCAACCAAATCATATGTTGTGGGTACTCAAAAGAACCCTCTCAATGAGACGGTTCTTTTGAGCACCCAAAACATGTGTTAAAACTGATGGGTAAGAAAATATTTACCCTTTAACGCTGATTTTTTTGTTTATCTAAACCTGTGAGTTTTTATAGTATGTACCATGTGAAATAACACTACATACAGTGCAGTCCCTTTATATATTTTTTATTTGATTCTTTACGTCTCAGTCAACAATTTTTCAGTTATGTCCGGACGGGTCTTCCTGGGTTGAACCGGTACTTAGCTAAGCAAGGATTAATGTGTCTAGCTCAAGGACAACGCAGTGACGCCAGTGAGGCTCGAACCTGCAACCCCTCAGTCTTGAGTCAAGCACTCTACCACTGAGTCACTGCGCTCCCTGTAGTCCCTTTATAACACACCTCATTATAACAGATTTGGATAAAACACAGTTATGTTGTGGCTCCCAAGTTTTTTTACCATGGGATTTTACAATGGATTTAAAGGAAAATAAACAATTCATGGTCACTTTGTTAAATTGTCCCTTTATAAAATGATAACATGGTCCATCCCTAAGACTATGAAGGACAGCACTGTACAGTGAAAGCTGACTTAAGTGGCCACCAAAAATAGACAAAACAAAGGTCTTAAAGCCATGTGGTAGCATAATGCAGGTCAAATGTATTGCAGAATGCTCCACATAAGCGATTATCGGTCTTGAAAACCTGTTTTTGGTTTTCTTTTGAGTGGCTGCTTAAGACAGGTTTTACTGTATCATGTGAAATAACAGTATGTACCAGGTTTGATCATTTGAGTAAAAAAATTCAGTCATGTCGGGACTTGCTCAAGGACACAACATCTCGAAGCTGGTAGGATTAGTATTTAGTGTTATGATCCGCGCTGATAAATTTATCATATTGCTGCCAAATTCATTACCAGTCACAAGTTGTTGCATACTTCTTAAACTATGTCAAAGTTACCTCCCTTTGACACTGTTAATTGTACAAGATAAATCACTATTAACTTTTGGTTAATGGAGCAAACCAGGTCTGACTCAAACCAGCCTACTTGGCTGCTTAAGACCATCTAGAATCTTAAGTGTGTGAAAAAATAGCATTTATAGATATTACATTATCTGGGCAGTAAATGTCAATGTGTCACTGGCCAGACTGGGTGTGCAAGTTAATTTGCACCTTTGGCCTACATACTAAGACAGGTTTTCTCATGACCTGGTACAAATACATTCTTTAGTTCAAGGTTGTCATTACAAATTGCCAATTACCATATCTAAATTTAGCTATTTGCAATTCTTGTACTTTCTGTGATGCAAAGTATTATTAAGTTTACCCCATAAGATTGGCATTAGTGAGCGAGTGAGTTTGTGTTTATCGTCCCACCAACAGCTAAGGTCATATGGAGACTGGGCCACAGCATAGTCTCTTAGGTATTGGTAAACAGTTTATACCAATATCTGACTGCTCCTTTAGTATTTACCCTAAATATTCCATCAGATCTGCATAGCCAAGATCAGTCTGCTCCTTTCCGATCTGGGTTTACACTTTTTGCCAATCCACTTAACTTTCATTTATCTATCAGGTTGTAAAATGGACTTGTTTAAATGTTAACCCTTAAAGCCCCAAGAAAAAAATGCATCTGAAAATGTCGACTGCTGAAGTCGTCTGCTGCAAATAATTGCCTAACATTACTGACAAATTAAGAAGTATAGAAGCAAACAGCACGGACCCAGAACAGACTGCTCCTATAGGAGCAGTCTGATCTGGGTCCACACTGTTTGCCATAGAGGCTTCTTTAACATTTCAGCGGTATGGTGAGAGGTAAAAGCTGTAAAGATTTGATCATGTAGAGGATGTTGTGATATGAGGAATGAGTGAGTGAGTTTGTGTTTAACATCCCACCAACAGGTGAGGTCATATGAAGACAGAGCCATGGCTTTGAGTCTAGTCAGACAGACAGGAAGAACCAGGGATCGAATGAAATTTTGAAATCACTTGAATGAAGCCTTAACCCTTTGTATACTAATGGATTCTTCCTTCTGGTTGATTTTATAAACTTGGGATAGTCCATCGTACATAACTAGGGGTGTCAGGTTATAATTTTCAAAAAATATTGTAATCTTTATCTGAAGATCTTTTTTATCTTTACAAACAGTGTAGACCCTCATGAAATTGAAATGCAGCATTATGCTGCATTTTATCTGGGTCTTAACTGTTTGCAAAAGTACTCGTTTAGGGGTTTCCTGAATACAAAGGGTTAATTACACTGCACTACAAAGCTGTCCAGCCAAGCTGTCACCAAAATATGCCATAAAGGGCACAATCCTTTACTGATCTCTCCTTATTTTATTTAATATAGGGAAGATAATGAATATATCGCCTAACAAAGTATTTCTCAGTATGAATAATTGGACCTTCTAAGCTGTATGAAGGAAATGTTTATTGCGGGTCGGTGAGTTCACCTAACCACACTTTTTCCTGGGCAAGCTTGAACAAGCGGTTAACCAGTGATTCGTGCACATACTTTCGCTTGTAACTGACAAAAACCCTTCTTGAATGATTCAGGGGAAGGGAGAAGAATGACCGTAGAAATTATTTCATGATCAATCTCCACGAAAGTATGGGACCGGGCCAGGATCAAACTCGCCACCCCTGGATCTGCAGTCAGACATGCATCTGTAGCCAGACACGTTACCGACTGCGCTACGTGGCCCGGTGCCTAAGTGTCTAAGAAAGAATAAGATTACCCTGTGCATCAACCCAGTTAGATCAGAGTATTTGCATTAAAAGAGCTAGTACATGATATTTTGGTACTTATTGTATAGGCGAGCCATGAAAGCTCAGCCAATGCAAAGTCTTGCCAGAGCCTTCCCTGCTTGCATACACAAAGAAGGCTCAGTCCAGAAATTAGACTTCTAGTCCCTCTAGATAGCTGTGCATTCATGAATAAAGGGTGACTTTATGAACATACGATAGTACAGTAAAGCCTGTCTTAATCCGCCACACTCTAAAAAAGACCAAAAAATGTTTTTCAAGACCAATTATTGCTTAATGCTGGTCAAAAGTATTGCAGAATGCTCAAAGGGGAGCATTCTGCAATACTTTTGACCTTCATTAAGCTACCATTTGTCATTAAGACCTTTGTTTTGTCTATTTTTGAGTGGTCGCTCAAGACAGGTTTTATTGTACAAAAATCTCATTAGCCGACTCAAAATGTTTACTAATGTCGCATAATTTCCACATGTGGTCATCGAAGACTCTGGTAAGATTGGGGTGGATACCCACCCTTATCCGAGTATTTGCTGGTCACACAGTCCATTTTGCTCTATTTTTGTTTTGTTTTGTTTTATTCCTCATTATACAAACCTTAGAGCCTGTGAGGTCCATCCAATTATAGCTCCACAGTGTGTTGTAAATATCACAGTTTTAGTACTCTCCTCCACAATAGCTAATGTTTCAGCAGCTATTCCCAGGTAACATGGGAGTGGTGATGAATGACCTACATCCTCTACCTAGAACATAATAATACACAGTGTGCTGTAAATATCACAGTTTTAGTACTCTCCTCCACAATAGCTAATGTTTCAGCAGCTATTCCCAGGTAACATGGGAGTGGTGATGAATGACCTACATCCTCTACCTAGAACATAATAATACACAGTGTGCTGTAAATATCACAGTTTTAGTACTCTCCTCCACAATAGCTAATGTTTCAGCAGCTATTCCCAGGTAACATGGCAGTGGTGATGAATGACCTACATCCTCTACCTAGAACATAATAATACACAGTGTGCTGTAAATATCACAGTTTTAGTACTCTCCTCCACAATAGCTAATGTTTCAGCAGCTATTCCCAGGTAACATGGCAGTGGTGATGAATGACCTACATCCTCTACCTAGAACATAATAATACACAGTGTGCTGTAAATATCACAGTTTTAGTACTCTCCTCCACAATAGCTAATGTTTCAGCAGCTATTCCCAGGTAACATGGCAGTGGTGATGAATGACCTACATCCTCTACCTAGAACATAATAATACACAGTGTGCTGTAAATATCACAGTTTTAGTACTCTCCTCCACAATAGCTAATGTTTCAGCAGCTATTCCCAGGTAACATGGCAGTGGTGATGAATGACCTACATCCTCTACCTAGAACATAATAATACACAGTGTGCTGTAAATATCACAGTTTTAGTACTCTCCTCCACAATAGCTAATGTTTCAGCAGCTATTCCCAGGTAACATGGCAGTGGTGATGAATGACCTACATCCTCTACCTAGAACATAATAATACACAGTGTGCTGTAAATATCACAGTTTTAGTACTCTCCTCCACAATAGCTAATGTTTCAGCAGCTATTCCCAGGTAACATGGCAGTGGTGATGAATGACCTACATCCTCTACCTAGAACATAATAATACACAGTATGCTGTAAATATCACAGTTTTAGTACTCTCCTCCACAATAGCTAATGTTTCAGCAGCTATTCCCAGGTAACATGGCAGTGGTGATGAATGACCTACATCCTCTACCTAGAACATAATAATACACAGTATGCTGTAAATATCACAGTTTTAGTACTCTCCTCCACAATAGCTAATGTTTCAGCAGCTATTCCCAGGTAACATGGGAGCGGTGATGAATGACCTACATCCTCTACCTAGAACATAATAATACACAGTATGCTGTAAATATCACAGTTTTAGTACTCTCCTCCACAATAGCTAATGTTTCAGCAGCTATACCAAGGTAACATGGCAGTGGTGATGAATGACCTACATCCTCTACCTAGAACATAATAATACACAGTATGCTGTAAATATCACAGTTTTAGTACTCTCCTCCACAATAGCTAATGTTTCAGCAGCTATTCCCAGGTAACATGGCAGTGGTGATGAATGACCTACATCCTCTACCTAGAACATAATAATACACAGTATGCTGTAAATATCACAGTTTTAGTACTCTCCTCCACAATAGCTAATGTTTCAGCAGCTATTCCCAGGTAACATGGCAGTGGTGATGAATGACCTACATCCTCTACCTAGAACATAATAATACACAGTATGCTGTAAATATCACAGTTTTAGTACTCTCCTCCACAATAGCTAATGTTTCAGCAGCTATTCCCAGGTAACATGGGAGCGGTGATGAATGACCTACATCCTCTACCTAGAACATAATAATACACAGTATGCTGTAAATATCACAGTTTTAGTACTCTCCTCCACAATAGCTAATGTTTCAGCAGCTATACCAAGGTAACATGGCAGTGGTGATGAATGACCTACATCCTCTACCTAGAACATAATAATACACAGTATGCTGTAAATATCACAGTTTTAGTACTCTCCTCCACAATAGCTAATGTTTCAGCAGCTATTCCTCAGGTAACATGGCAGTGGTGATGAATGACCTACATCCTCTACCTAGAACATAATAATACACAGTGTGCTGTAAATATCACAGTTTTAGTACTCTCCTCCACAATAGCTAATGTTTCAGCAGCTATTCCCAGGTAACATGGCAGTGGTGATGAATGACCTACATCCTCTACCTAGAACATAATAATACACAGTGTGCTGTAAATATCACAGTTTTAGTACTCTCCTCCACAATAGCTAATGTTTCAGCAGCTATTCCCAGGTAACATGGCAGTGGTGATGAATGACCTACATCCTCTACCTAGAACATAATAATACACAGTATGCTGTAAATATCACAGTTTTAGTACTCTCCTCCACAATAGCTAATGTTTCAGCAGCTATTCCCAGGTAACATGGCAGTGGTGATGAATGACCTACATCCTCTACCTAGAACATAATAATACACAGTATGCTGTAAATATCACAGTTTTAGTACTCTCCTCCACAATAGCTAATGTTTCAGCATCTATTCCCAGGTAACATGGCAGTGGTGATGAATGACCTACATCCTCTACCTAGAACATAATAATACACAGTGTGCTGTAAATATCACAGTTTTAGTACTCTCCTCCACAATAGCTAATGTTTCAGCAGCTATACCAAGGTAACATGGCAGTGGTGATGAATGGCCTACGTCCTCTACCTACAACATAATACGTTTTTTCATATATCTCCTGCCTTTTATAATAGGGAAACACATTTTTGATTTCCTTTTCAGAAAATGCTTGTCTAATGTGAGTCTTATCTTACTCTTCAGCACTCCAGTGAAATCGATACCACATCCCACAGAACTTTTCTCTCTCTTTTATTTCTAGTGTTTAGCTACTTTTCAAACATCAAAATCATAGTTTCAAAAGCCACACCCCTGCATGAATCAGAATCAGGACTTCAGCTAAGAGTGCGTAACGAAAATTTATTTTTCTTATTTCTCAACCAAAATATATGTTGTGGGTGCTCAAAAGAACCGTCTCAATGAGACTGTTCTTTTGAGCACCCAAAACATATGTCAAAACTGATGGGAAAGAAAATATTTACAATTCTACGCTCAAAATTTTTGTTTTACCTGTACTGACCATACAATGGCTCCCAAAGCAAAGTAATCCGGGATAAGCTGTGGACTAGATAAACCCAGTCTTACCTGTACTGACCATACAATGGCTCCCAAAGCAAAGTAATCCGGGACAAGCTTGCCTTTATTCTTCTCTTTCTTTTTTCCACTTAATGCAAATTTACCTGAAAAAGAGAGTTACCCTTTTTTTACTCTAAATTTTCAGACACTTATGTCCTCACCATATTCACCACCGAGGAATCAATTGGAACTGCCTCGGCCAATTCCGTGAAATTCATTGGAATCAGACCAATGATGTACATCGAGGATCTACTTTAATAATGCGGGTGATAAAGTGATGCTGACGATCTATAATGTGATGCTGACGTCACAGAAACCATGCTATTAACACAAAAACAAGTGTGATTGCAGCAAAACAAACGGTTATAAATGAAGTTTATGTTTTTTTTAATAAAATATCGTTATAGCGATATTTTATTGAAAAAAAAACATAAACTTCATTTATTCTGCTGATTAAACTTTTCTGATAATCATAATAATCAATTTTAATAGAGCTGAACCCACATGCTACAAAACTAATTTTCCACACGCCAGTTACAGCTAACAAAATGGAGCTTTTTGGTACATAGTACTACGCCCTATGCTCCTTATATACACCCAAGTCACGATTCGGGTCTCGAATTGTGACAGATTTTCCCGAATGCTGGAGGAATGTGACATGAGGCTCTTGATTTGGAAAGAAGCTGTGGTGGAGAAGCGGTTGAGGGTAAAGCTGGAGAGACAAAGATTGTGATATTGTCCTAAAATATTATGAGCCGTGACTTGTGATTTCCAACAATTTGGCATTTTGACATGAATAGGCTCAGACGAGCCTGTGCAGCTTTCTTTTAAGCTTAGAAACTCCAAGTAGCTTAACAGTCATAGAATATTCAAGCAACCAGCAAAGGCTCTGATCAGACTGCGCAGATGCGCAGGCTGGTCTGAGGCTTTGCTGGTCGCACATTGTTGGAAATCTCATGGAGCGGCTCTTATATCTAACAAGTTCATGGGGTGTATAGAAGTAGTTGTGAAATGGCTAATAGTGTAAACCTTGATCAGACAACTCATTCAGGCAAAATGAATATGCTTTTGCACACTGCACTTGTGTAAGCTAGTCACTCAACACATTTGGTTGGAATCTGTCCAGTGGTTTAGGAGATAGCATATCAGACAAATGGACCCAGGGTTTGTGTTATTATGTTTGTGTTTAACGTTCCACCAACAGCTAAGGTCATATGGAGACGGGGCCACAGCTTAAAGTAACATCAGACAGACTGATAAAGCTGGGAATCGAACCTGCGACCCCTGGTTTACAAGGCAAGCGGTTTATCCACTACACCACGGCGGCTCCAAATGGACTCGGGGTAAATTGATCAGTCTGCTATGTCTTTGCTATGCATTCAATGGGTAGTAGTTATATCTTTAAATTCTCTAAACAGAGTGTCTTCTATAGACACTGAAGGCTGGTGAGTAACAAGGCTATGCCAAGTCTTCACTGACTGACTGAGCCAACATGCTATTTTACTACTTATTTCTGGCTGCAGCTCAAGAATATAGATAGTCTAGAGAGATAGTGTAGTAAAGAAAGGTGTACTGACTCTACATCAAGACCCATATCACCCCCCCCCCCCCCCCCCAGAGCTAAACCCTTTACTCCATGATAGCACCTTTTGACCCCTTTGAAATTCTATGTATTTGAGAATATCATGGAAAATTGAGCATTTGCTCCATTTGGAGCAAATGCTCCATTTTCCATAATATTTTCAAAAGTATTCAAAACTTGAATTTATTATTTTTAATTTCTTTTTTTCAATGTTGTATAAAATAGAAAATGATGTCATGATCTAAAAATAGCCTATGGAGTAAAGAGTTATAGGAATAAAGAAATTGGGCAGTTTGCATCAATTTGAGTAAACTAAACTAATCAGTGGACTGGAATTTGATCAAAACTGCTTTTGATACACGCAAATAACATAGACACAGATCAACTTCTGCATCTGCACAGTTTGGTATGCATCATTTTACAGTAAAACCTGTCTTAAGTGGCCACTCAAAAATAAACAAAACAAAGGTCTTAAAGACAAATGGTAGCTTAATGAAGATTGAAAGTATTGCAGAATGCTCTCTTGAGCATTCTGCAATACTTTTGACCTGCATTAAGCGATAATCGGTCTTGAAAAATAATTTTTGGTCTTCTTTTGAGTGGTTGCTTAAGGCAGGTTTTACTGTATTCGCTTTTTATTATTATAATATCAACTTGCTCCATCCAAATTTTCTAAGACTCTACCTAGTCTATGTAGCTGAGCAGACTGGTTTGAGAATAACCTGGTGGCAACCCTTGATGAGGATCAAGTGATACTTACTTAATTTTGATGCTGATTCTAGTGAGTTTGAGGTAACATAGTTTGTAGCTAGGTCTTTGAGGTATTCTTGTCTCGTCCGTGATGCCATGGCGTAGAACTTTTCAGAATGATGAGCTGCATTCTCTGCATTGATCACTGTAAAAGAAGAAATTACAGAAGATAATTATAAATACTTTCCTTTTTTATCCTAAACCCTAAGCGCCACATAAAAGATGTTCATATATTGTTGTTTGAGAACCTGAAAAGGCTCGACAGGGTTCATACAGGGAAGTTTTAGTAAAATTCAAGGACTCTTCAAAGTAAGTAAGGGTGCAAAGATCAGGAATCGATACAATCAAGTACCACACCTGACCCAGGATACCAATGGGAAAGTGACAAACTCACAGCAGACACCACAAACGAGAGCCAAGAGGTCAGCCCTTACCCAGCAGGTGACCACAAAGCACATATAAACAGATGCGCACAAAGACATAGGAAACACAAGACAGAACAAAAACATAAAAGATACACAAAAGAAGTACCGCCTTGGAACGGTCAGTAAAATATTTTACTGGAGGGCTTAAACCGGTTTAACGGCGCCAAGTCTATTATTCAGTTTTCAAGGACTATAAGTTTAGGAAAAATACTGATCGAAGTGTTAAAATTCTTCTACAAAAATGCTAGACTGAGATAATGGAGAAATAAGTACTAGAAAATGAGTATAAAATTGCTGTGCCTTTATTTGGTGCAGCATTTGCTGCACCAAATAAAGGCACAGCAATTTTATACTGATTCAGATCTCTATCAACAGTGTTTAGTCCTATAGAAAATAGAAGAATTCAAGAACTTTTCAAGGCATTTGAGTGATTTTCCAGTACTTTTCAAGGCAGATTTAATTTTCAAGGACTTTTCAAGAAAGCCCTCTAAATTCAAGTTCTTTTCAAGCCTGTGCAAACCCTGCTCGATATTTTGGCGGAATCATCTGCAAATAATTCACAAAATATCAAACTTTATTTTCACCCAACCGGACCCTGAAGGGCAATTGGTAGCCAGGCTGATTGCAGATCCAGGGATCTGGAGTTCGATCCTGGTCCCATACTTTCCTTGAGATTGATCATGAAATATTTTCTTCTGTCATTCTCCTCCTTTCGCTGATTAAAGAAGGGTTGGTGTCAGTCACAAGTGAAAGTATGTGCATGAAGTACTGGTTAACCACTTAGTCTACCTTGCCCAGGAAAAAGTGTGGTTAGGTTAAATGACAGTCTCAACATGACCATAGCTGTTGACTGGGATGTAAAACCACAAACCAAAGAAACTTATTTCACCCCAAATTAACCCTTTGCATGCTCGATAATTTTTCATGCCTTTGTTGTCTGCTGATTTTTTTTTCCAAAATTAACTTTTTCAAAAAATTCTTTCAGGAACACCATCAAGGTGTCGAAATGTTTGGATCCAGATCAAGAATACATTCTGTCGGTTCTGATCTGTGTCCAACCTGTTTGCAAAGTTAATCTACAGACAACAAAAGTCCCCGCTTGCAAGGAAACAGTTAAAGCAGCAACAAAATCATTAGCCCATTTATGCCAAATGGAATTTCCCATTGTTATGAATTGGACGAGTCCATTTCTAATTTTAGGGTTGTTGTGTGGTATTTTTCATTTCTAGTCAAATTTCAAAAGAAACTTCTGTAAGCAAACAGTGGAGAACATGATCAGACACCGCATTTTGAGGTGTCTGATCTGGTTTTGCATTGTTTTCCGATGTCCCACAAAAAGGACGCTAGGCTTATATGGGTTAATATGAAAGCCGACTGCTGCAAATTATAAACAAGATTTCATTAGTCATGAAAATACAGCAAAAATATTTGTAAAATTATGTTAATATATTCAACTAGATTTTATCAAGCCACAAATCTGTATGACTGCTGAAGGACAGTTTAAATCTGACATTCATCAGTGCAGAATCTAATAAAGCATGAAATTATTGTTTTATCATGAGGGACTTATCAAATGAAACCTGCCTTTGAGATTTGTGATCAAGTAAGGCTCTCATTAACCTGCTAAGCCACAGAGACTACCTCAAATCTTGAAAATTTGGATGAAGCATAGGTGCCTGTTAAAAAGGGCGCTGAGCAGACTGTTTGGAATTTTGGATGTCCAGACTGACCTGTACACAGCAGTTTTGCATTCAACAAAAACAGGTTTTCTCATTTGAGCTGCGAACAAAGTGGCATTTTGACATGAATAGACTCAGACGAATCTAAGCAGTCTCCTGTTAAGCTTAGAAACTCAAAATGATGTTCAGGCAGTAGCTTATAAATCACTCATAGAATATTCAAGCCACTATCAAAGGCTCTGATCAGACTGCGTGTATGCGCAGGCTGGTTTGAGCCTTCGTTGGTCGCACAAAGCACATTGTTGGAAATCTCATGTTGCAGCTTATTTGTTTGTTTGATTCGATTCTTACATCCCATTCAACAATTTTCAAGTTATGTCGGGACGGGTCTTCTTGGGTTGAACCAGTACTAAGCAAGGATTATTGTGTCTTGTTCAAGGACACAAGGCAGTGACTCCGGGGAGGCTCGAACCCGCAACCCCTCAATCTCGAGACAAGCACTCTATCAATGAGCCATTGCACTCCCCTCAAGTTTTCTCAAGACAACACTTGCAGCTCATAGCAATCCAACCATCTTTTACCAATATGTGCAGTGCTATTCTATTTCTCTCTTTTGAAAACGGTGTAGATCCAGATCAGCTGGCCAGCTTCTCAGGATCCACATTTTTTCATCCACAGGACTTTAGTTAAGAGTGTGTACCAAAAAATCATTTATCTAATTTCTCATCCAAAACATATGTTGTGGGTACTAAAAAGAACCTTCTCAATGAGACGGTTCTTTTGAGCACCCAAAACATATGTTTAAGCTGATGGGTAAGAAAATAATTACAATTTTACGCTAAAAATTTTGTTTATCTGAACCTATGAGCCACATGTCAGATGAACATATTGATAATGAAAATTCTCCACTGGATTCACTGGGAATCAGAAGTTCATATAGTGAAAACAACTCAGAGTTCTCAGGCCAGAATTTTTTTTATTAGTAGATTTATGTGATTTTTTTTTTTTGCAGATTTAGGGTCGGAGGGACAAAAAACAACCCAAAAAGCTGTGAAAATTACCAGTTGAGCTTTTTTTCTTCTTTTTTTAACTGGTCATTTTCAGAGCTTTTTATTTTTTTAATATCTCCAGAACAAACAGTAAAACAAGTAAGGTAAACCAACAGTCTGTATTAAACCTAATTTCATCATTTTCATAAAAATCTGGATTGGACAATCACTTTTAACAGTATCACTCTCAAAATTACACAGACAGAACCTCAAAAATATATTATTTTTTGCAACGAAACAAATAATATTTAGTCGGCGGAAAAAATAATTTTAGAATTTTTTTTTTTAACTTTCCGGAAAATTACAGTAGGCGGGGTTTTTTCCAGATTATTTGTAAATCAACTAATAAAAATTTTGGCCTTAGTGTGCAATGAATTTTGGTGTGATATCAAGTATTGTTGTGGAGAAAATTGGCTGTATCCTTGCAAAAATTCTGAAATATCTCACCTTTAGCTAAGAGAAACTGGGCAAACTCTGCTGACTTAGGAAACCGGGCATACTCTGGTATTGATGGGCCAAATGGGGGTACGTCTTTAGATCGACTTATGGCAATGCTGAGAAGAACAAAGATAGAAGTATTTATTAACAAGTATAAGCTTTTCATAAAGCTTACCGGCTTTCAGCACTTAACTTAAGTGGGTTGTTGTCTACTGACTGAAAGTACAGCAGCAACTTGAAAGCGACATTTCAGTAGCTGATTCAAACGAAAATGGTGACTATTAATTGACACACCCACCTCATCGCCATCTTCGCAAGAGTAGATATGGCGATGAGCTGGGCATGTCATTTTAATGGTGCGACACCATGATACAATACATACAGGTAATTTTCACAGAAAGGGCTATCTCATGCTACTATACCACTTAGCTGGTGCTACCATACATGTTGCAAACTTTGTCAATTATAATTGCCATCCTCAAGAGGATGGCAATTAATTACTATAGTCTCCAAGCATACCTATCAAGTATGGAGGAGAAAGTGTACCAATAGGTAACAATTAACTGTACAATCACTCAAACAACTTTTTCGTTAAATTCAGTAATTTAAACAAGATATGTTTTGAAACACTAAGACACCAGGATCGGACTTGATTCAACCTCTAGAATCTTCAAAAGTAGAGAATTTTAAATCAAGTTGCGCAGAAGGTTTCCAGAAGGCTCTTCCAAACCTGCTTTTGAAAAGGAGGGGTGATAGGGATGATCACGTGATATATAAGGCCTGGAAACTTCCCGACGATCTGCTCAACTTGATTTAAAATTACCTACTTCTGGAGGTTCTACCAAGTCTGACCTAGAAATGACAACCTAAAAATATTTTCATTTATTTACCTGAATTCTAATGATACAATGTTATGTGTGCTAAAGAGCAATATTAATAGCTAATAGAGGTCATAAAGGCAAATTTAATATAAAATTGTCAGATGTCCCCTTAGAAAGTTAAGCTTCAAATTGATGGGTAAGAAAATAATTACAATTTAACTCTCAAAAATTTGGCTAGTCTCAACATATGTGCCTATAATGGTAGCTACCTGTATGATGTCTTGTCTGAACAAGGATGATGAGCTTTAACAATGATGAAGACATGCTGGAACTGGGATCTCACAGACTTCGCTGTGAATGGTAGAGCTCCGGGCTCTTGGAAAATGATTGTCACAATGTCATTGCCAATATGACGCTTCCGAAGTAGCTGAAATCAAATAAGAAGTTAGTTTTAAAAACTTAACTTTACATTATAGGGATCAAACATGGTTTTTCAGGCATTGAAGTTTGCCAGGTCCCAAGAAAGATGTTAAAAACGGTGGGCCCTCAGTTTTTAGCATCTCTCTTGGGACTTGTCAAATGGCCAAATGTTAATGCATTAAAAAACAATGTTTGATCGTTATTATTGCATAAATTCAACAGTACAGTCACCTAAATTTGTGTAGCTTAGGAAATTATATTTTGTTGCTGTTTTAGTCCAACAATACCATATGCAGAGTATCAACGGATCACGATAATTGATGAAATTGTTTTAAAAACAAAATATGTTTTGTAATAAAATGATTTTGGGGAGATAATTTAGAAGTAACCTGTACATTTTTGACTACATGTACCGTAAATAATACAAAAATGAAAGCTCAACAAAAGAAATAAATATTTTTGAAGGAAAGAAAGTGTCCCATTTAGCATTGGAAAGTAAAACTGATTCTAACTAGATCCTTTGAATTTTACTTTTGCCTCGTTTAAAGGGCATGGCATGTTAAATGTATTTAAAGTGTCCGAATATTTATGGTATATTTATAAATGAATATCCCTATATGAGACAATATATTGAACACTAAACTATTTACCTGTTATAACTCTTTGCATGCCAGTGGATAATTTTGTCGTCTGCCAATAGCCCTTTGCAAACAGTTTGAACCCAGATGAAGACCAACAGAATGGCGGTCTTGATCTGGATCCAAACTGTTTGATACTCCGATGGTGGTCATGGGTTGTTTATTTTTAAAAACTTAATTTTGAAGAAAGTCAGCAGACGAAAATAAAAACATGAACAATTCCTTAGCATGCAAATAGGTAAGTACAGGACGTTTGCAAAAGAATCTGTCATTTAATAACAGTGAGATTTTTCTAATGAAAAAATGCATAAAACCTTGCTAATTCTACTTTTAATCTTTAAGTACTTTATATTAAACTAGCACAGAATACAAAGCAATTTAGGAGGTTGGTTCTAGAGATCTTCATTACTGTCAGTAATTTCTTATTTGGTAGAAAAGGCATTTTATGGGCTTAGGGCCCGGGTTTTGGGGCTGCTGAACATCTTTCCCCCCCGTGTGCCAGCAAGCCACTTCTATACAATGTGTAAAATACGGTTACACATATACATGCCAAAGCTTTTGCTGGCACACGGGGGGGAATGATATTTTAAAAAATGTTTTCGGATTTCTATATATTATAATGTAAAACTGGTTGTTCTACCCAAAATTTTACATCTTTGAAGCATTTAATATCGAAAACGGATTTCACAGCCATAAAGTACTCAGGCCAGGGTAGCTTTAAGGTGAAGAAAGGGACGATTGACAAACTTTTATTTTTACTGAAAACCATAGGCATTTACCCATAGCAAGTGTCAATGATCCTTTTCAATATTATTTGTGTTCCAGAGCCAAGCCCAGAATAGAAGATTTCCAAGTTCAAGGGCAATCTTTTAACATTCGTAAAAATGTCACATGTATCTACTCTTCATAGAGATCCATTGTGCTAAATTTCAGTTAACCTGTACAAGTTATCCTCACAAAAAACTGCTAACAGATTGACAAACAGACAAATGAATAATCAAGGTATTTACATTGTACTTCTCATTCTTTTAAAAAAAAATAGGTCCTCTTAAGTAATGTCCTGTAACATACAGGACATTACTTAAGAGAACATGTTTTTATCCGCCTAATATCAATCTCTTACCTGTTGTTGATTCTTGGGTGTAAATGGGAGCATGGTTGATACATGAAACATGATTTCACAATTGTTGAACGTCGTGTACACAGAATGAGTGCCTGTTGAGTCAGCTGAAAACAGAAAATATTCCATCATATGGGTCCAACATGAGAAAACCTGTCTTCCAGGTCTCGAGGTTATAAAAATTGAGTTCATTCTCAGACTCAAAATAAAGCGTAATGATTGGCTGCTTGCGGACACATGTCTGCAAGCAGCCAATGGTTGCACTTTATTTTGAGTTTGAGACTGTACTCAAGTTTTATAACCTCGAAGCCAGGTATGGCTGAATCCAATTTGCTCAGCTACCAAGACAAGATAGAATAGTGAAATTTTGTAGGTAGCAAGTTTTTCTTTGTTCCATTTGATTCTTTACATCCCATCAACAATCTTTCAGTTATAAAGGGATGGGTCTTCCTGGGTTGAACCAGTACTAAGCTAGGATTAATGTTCTTGCTCAAGGACACAACACAGTGATGCCGGTGAGGCTCAAACCCGCAGCCCTTCGGTCTCGAGTCAAGCTCTCTACCACTGAGCCACTGCGCTACCTCGTGTGTAGCAAGTGTAGTCATTATGCTTTGCAGAAATCGAATAATAAAGGTGCTAATCAGATTGCACAGATGGGCAGGCTGGTTTGTGCCTTTCTTGTTGCCATGCAACAAATCAGGTTTTCTCACATTTGGGGGCCATATGACCACACTGTTATGTGGCGGGGTAACTGCATTTTATTAAATTACATAACCATGGAAGTAATAACATATAATAATTGAGTCAAGGGACTGTGGTGTCCGTTTCGGTTTGTTGAGTCTTGAGCCCTTTCCTTTGCCCTTTTCTTAGTTTCATCATAGTGTGTTACTTTGATAGTGTGTTAGTTTCTCCATGATGATACATTGCAATAGTTAGGACGCCTCCATGCTAGCTTAACATTTTTTGTACTTCAATAACAGCAGAATAAAGAGCGAAGATTTGTTACCAGTAAAATGCATTTAAGCCCCCTAGTGGCTTATGCTGCTGTCCGTTCTCAGGCAGTGGTTCGGTTACAGTTGATTCGTTGTTGTTTGTTACTCCCATTGTGGGATTCTGTAATTGTTCTATGTTTTGTTGTGCATTACTTTATGTCCATTCTAGTTTTGCAATCATCTTGATGGGGAAGAGAGAGCTGGTCGCTTTGCTTAGTTTGTCTTCCTGGCATCTCGTGATGGTTGTTTGATTCTTCTTCGTGGTGGCATGGGTTTGTCTGCAGTTTGTGATTGTGGTGTTTCCTGATCATACTCACTATTTTCAGGTCAATTTAGATTTCACAAAAATCAAGGTATCATTTATAATTTTTTACAAAGTACAAGGCTAACTATCAGCTTTCAAGTTTGTGTGGATGCATATGCTGATCTTTGTCTTAGTTTTTAGGATATGCTCACTAGCTCACATTGGGTAACATAGGTCGAGATAAACAAACAAAATTTTGAGAATAAATTTGTGAATATATTTTTATCCATCAATTTTAACATTTGTTTTGGGTGCTAAAAAGAACCGTCTCATTGAGACGGTTCTTTTGTGCACCCACAACATATGTTTTGGTTGAGAAATAAGAAAAAACTATGAATTCTTTTCTAGAGGCCTGGGGTAAGTGGCAATCACAAACGCACTTATCTATATCAAAAAGGCGTTTTCAATCGCTACGCAAAAAAAAAACACTTTTTGATCGCCAAAACCATGATCATAGACCGCAAAAAGAATGTAATCGATCGCCAACATGTGTATTCTTGCCATTAAAAACGTTGTTTTGGACTTTGGAAAAGTTTTGTTATAAAAATTGCATTTAGGACCACCACCAACCTGGTGTGCTACTCACACAGTGATAGTTGTATGCATATATTTGGAATAAAAAATTCTTAGTCCTTTTGAATATTACATCACAATGATTTTGGTGAATACTGACCACTGACTAGAAATTAGATATGGAAGAAGATATCTATTGTAATGAAGGGCAATATTTACTGACACCAGAGTGATAAGCCCTATTTTGTATCCCTATAAATATCTTCAGTAGTATATGAGCCAAACACTGTCAGAAGTTTTTTTATGATGAACAAGTGAAATTCTACAAGTTTACACCTTGATAAGTTTTGGCCTGGAGGTCATCTAAAGCAATGTAATGCAATGTCTGCCTTTATCATATAGAGCAAATGTCTACTTTTATCACATGTTTAACTTAATAATCATTTGACACATATAGACATGTAATAATAAAAACTCTTTGCATGGTGGGAAATTTTTATGTTATTTTGTTTGTCTGTGGATTTCTTTTTCAAAATCATATTTTTGTAAAAACTTTCAGGAACACCATAAGTGTGTCAAACAGTTTGAACTCAGATCAGGCCTGACATATTGTCAGGCCTGATCTGGGTCCAAACTGTTTGCAAAGGTTTTCAGTAGACGCCACTAGTAGGTAACTAGTTAATTGAATAATCAGCCTAAACCAACTTACTTTTGTTGTCGAGTTGTGCCCTGTAGTTCTCAAAGCCTTTTAATCTCACTCTTTCACCTATCAAGTTCAGAAACTCATCAAAGGCAGGACTACTGCTCTCTGGAAAAATAAAAACATTGAGTATACTCGAAAATAATAAGCATTTTTTTTTTAGTTAACAAAGAAACAACAACAATATTCCTCTTACCTGTATTAACCCTTTCCTTCATGAATATTCATGCTAGGCTCCACCCACTATGAATAATTCTATAAATAAACTGTCATGTTGGTACATAAAAAAAGAAATTACTTGTCAGGTCCACTAGCCTAGGATTAGATATATCATATTTCAATAAGCAAACAGAGAAAACCCTGATCAGGCAGCTCTTACAAGAGCTGCTGATCTGGGTCTGCTCTGTTTGCAAAAGCGATTATATAAAAGGCGTCTCTATGAGGTAAAGGGTTAAATCAAAGCATCAATATTAAATGTATACCTAACAAAATCTTTGACATACAAGAAATTATGAATATAGGGATCAAACATGATTTTCAATGCATTAACATCTGCTGGACCCAGAAGGTGGTGTTGAGACCCAAGCTTGAAAGGTGAGCGTTTTAATGACCTCTGAGGGGTCTAGCAGATCCTAGTTTATCAGAAATACATGTTTGGTCGCTGTTATTGCATAATGTCATTTTGCCGTTCGAAAACTTTGGAAACTCATTACCTAAAATGGCGCCCAAAAGCATGAAGGATTCGTAGGTTCGTAGGTTTTAAAGACGCCTGTTCCAGAGCTAACTTCATCCTGACGGCCCAGAATATGTATACGTAAATGAAAAAAAAAAACGTGCATCAACAGCATGTGAATTACCTGATTGTGCTGGTTAAAACCAGTACTAAGCAGCATAATTAAATATCAGCTGATGAGAAAGCAGACGACAATTAGCAGGAAAAGGTTAAAACATAGACAGCTTAGTTCTTATTAGCACCTTGTTCAACTATTCATCTGACTTGATCTGCTTTGTAGCTTGTCCACCAGTACACCATCAAGGAGTCAAAAAGATTTTATATGAGTGCCAAAATGCACAATCCCAATAATGTACATTGTAATAATATACAGATATTGACTTATGTTGAGGTGGACATGTAGTGTTATGGAACAGTAAACATCATATTGACCAACACGGAGCAGAGGTCAATATAATTAAGTATACTGATCAATAACACTCCATGTCTCCCGAAACATAAGTCAATAATTGTTTATTATATAATAAATGTTTGTTATGCATTTCCTGCCATGTTGGACAATTAAAACCATTGACGTTACAGATGGATCATGCGATATTACTTGACGTTCAGACGACACTTCCGGTAAGCCATGCAATATAACCTCATGCTGTGTGCTTTTCAACGCCACGTGCGGCAAACCATGCGACGTGGTTATATCAGCAGCAGTGGATAGGCATTTGAGCCAATCAGAAGATGTTTATTTATTGATTATATAATAAACCCATTTATTGCTTTGTTGCTTTTTTAGTCAACAATTTGTCAGTTATATCAGTATGATTTCTTCCTGGGTTGAACCAGTACTAAGCAGCAGATAGTGTCTTGCTCAACGGCACGACACGACACAGTGACTCTGGTGGCAGGGAGCAACACTTTGATCCCCAGTCTAACACTCTACCAACTGAGCCACTGCGCTTTCCTATTTATTGCACATTTTTAATAATCGTCCTTTGACCCTACCCATTTGAAGGGTCACAGGAGTTGACCGATTTGTTTCTTGCATGATTGCCATGAAGGCTTTGTTGTGTGGCTCTTCCTCGCGGTGCCACTGGTTTGTCTGCAGTTTGTGATTGTGGTATTTCCTGATCATACTCAGTTACTATTTTTGGAGTCAGGTACGCACTTACCATTATTGTACATGTCCTCCTCTGTGGTTTGACCAGCTTTACAAAACAGGATCCCTATCTTGTATGTGTTGAATACCTGAAATATACATCAGTAACATTATGAAAAGTAATTTTTTTCAAAATCAACTTTTTCGAAAAATTCTTTCAAGAATATCATAATACCATTAGAGTGGCAAACACAGGCCCGACATTTTGTAGGGTCCAAACTGTTTATAATAACATTATGAAAATGAGGTTTCAACACAAAAAAGCTTGTTCCCTACTGCATTAACTCTTTGACTACTGGGTAATTTTTTTTCAAAATCAACTTTTTCGAAAAATTCTATAAGAATATCATAATACAATCAGAGTGTCAAACAGCTTGGATCCAGATCAGGCCTGACATTTTGTCGGGCCTGATCTGGGTCCAAACTGTTTGCTAAGGTTATCAGCAGACGACAATAGTAGACAAAGAGTAAACTTATGTTGTCTGATGATAATCTTTGAAAATTGTGTGGATCCAGATGAAGTTCACGCAAAACTACCCAGCATGTAAAGAGGATGTTTTGTCGGGCCTGATCTGGGTCCAGACTGTTTGCAAAGGTTATCAGCAGACAACACTATCAGGCAAAGAGTTAAACCAAGGCAACAAGCTGTGAAGATGTACAGTCAATTTCCATTTCTTATTTCTGATGGTTGGTTTCATGTCTTTTCTTAATTCATTCCCAAGCAACAGTCACAGGTTGGGAAAAGAACCTTTTCTACTATTAACTTTGGTTGCTATTCAACTGTGATAGCTTATCACTGACAAGAGATACAGAATCAAAGAATACAGAATCGAAGGTCTATGCCAAAAGGTATATTATGATTTAGCCATAAAAGCCACCTTATCGCGCTTCCATATTAGAAATATTCAAATGCATCCATTTCAAGATCAAACTTGCTTGTAATTGAGTTTTGGATGGCACACATACATACATTTGAACATAGACATTTTCATAAAATTTGTTTATCAAAGTGCAGCAAAATCATTCTGTGTCCATATAAATTTCTTGCGAATCTCCAAACAAATAAGTACTACAGCAAAACCTGTCTTAAGCGGCCACTCAAAAAAAGACAAAACAAAGATCTTAATAATAAAAATAATAATAATAATAATAATAATAATAATAATAATAATAATAAATAATAATAATAATAATAATAATAATAATAATAATAATAATAATAATAGTCTTTATTTTCAGAGGGTAACACATTTAGCAAAAAAAAAAAAAAAAGCTAATCTTCCATGAGGCCCTCTATGAACTACCACCAAAAAATAATACAAGTATAAAATGACAAATGGTAGCTTAATGAAGGTTTAAAGTATTGCAGAATGCTCCCCTTGGAGCATTCTGCAATACTTTTGACCTGCATTAAGTGATAATTGGTCTGAAAATAAATTTTTGGTCTTTTTGAGAGTGGCCATTTTAAGGCAGGTTTTATTCTTTTGAACACAGCTTTTGGTAGAAAGCTAAAATAAATCTTAACAATTTCAATTTAAATCTGGCTAAACCAAATTTTGATGCATCATTTTTTTATGATTTTCTTATCTCTTTATCAAAACGTCTGAAAATCAATTTTTGGTCTTTTTGAGAGTGGCCATTTTAGGCAGGTTTTATTCTTTTGAACACAGCTTTTGGTAGAAAGCTAAAATAAATTTTAACAATTTCAATTTAAATCTGGCTACCGGTAAGCCAAATTTTGATGCATCATTTTTTTATGATTTTCTTATCTCTTTATCAAAACATATATTCAAATACTCAAAAGAACCATCTCACCGCCAATCACAACTGTAGCAGACGACAAATTTTGCGACATCTTTTCTAATATTTTTGAAAAAATAAGGTATGATAATTCATGAGAATCGTCTGCTGGCCAACAGATGATTCTCATGAAATAACATGCCTTATTTGTTATTTTTGAAAAAGCAGCAAAATTTGAAATTGTCGTCTGCTGCAAATTATAGGTGGCGCTTTAAGTGTTAAAAACTTGGCTCTAGCTATCAGCTGACATTTGCATTGTGTAATCAGAAGATGACATTTTGTCACAGACAGCTGTCTCATGATAAATGCCATATCAGATGGATAGAAATTCCACTGCATAATTATAGCAATCAAGAACGTTTGCAATATATTCAGTTTTTCCTCTAGCAACTTTTTTATATTTTGTTTAGATGTTGCTATATACTATATGACCAAGTGCATTCTCAATTTCTGTGGAGATTGTCTATGACCTTCATGAGGGAGTGAATGGAGCTTACTGATTACCGATTTTGGCCCTAATTTTTACCATTTAGCGAATTTTTAAGACAATTTTACCAGTTAGAGAATTGAGCACTGCAAAAATTTACTGATAACCGATGTTTGCACCTTAAAATTTAATAATTTCTGAATTCAGGGCTTTAGATAATCTTTATGTTCAAAAGAGTACAATACTCGTCCATTTTGTAAAAAGTTTGTAAAAAAGGAGAAACTTCTAGCGAGAAATTTTAAGGTGTACTGACTGTTTGTCTTAAAAACATACACAAAGAAACAACAAAGCTATTTCAACTTAGCCTGTGCTTACTGCTGGTTTTCCTAGGCTATTCATTAACAAGAAAGCAAATAGTAAAGATAATGAATTTGAATTTCTTTTTGGCATAGTAGGTTTTTGGTTTTGCAGGAATACAACAGATGCAGTGGGGAGATGGGGGTGTGGGTTTGGGAAATAAGGTGCCAATTGCAGCATTCTGTGTCCCATTTTGGTGACTTGTACACTTTGGGAGGGGGTCAGTGAGTGAGGGGTTGTGTGGAAATCATCAAAATATAGGATGTGAACTACACAGCTACTTAAAAGTTCAAGAAAACCTGATCTGAATGAGTTTATTCTCATAAATCATTAGACAGACCGAAATACGATAGGACTGACTTTTGTATAAGTCAGTACTTGTTTTGATTTTGTGTATTAATTTCTTGCAACACCCATCACCTCTCTAATCACTTTTCTAAAAAGAAAAAGCGGCTGGATTTCAGAAATGTTAAAGGAAATTACTTTACTTTCTTGAAAGAATGCAAACGAACCTGGATGGCTTGAATTTTTATAACTTTCTTCAATGGCATTTTGCAGACAGCGTGTTGTGAAACCGAAAGTAAAACAAAATCGGTGGTTTCCGAGTGTTTCCGCAAGCTACACTATAGATCCACCCGAGACATGATACGCACAAGAATTTAAATAAATGCGTATCCTGCCAAATGTTTTCGTATTTTCGTATTTTACGCAGTACGCAGGCTTATCTAAAGCCCTGGAAATTTGAGCCAATTTTTTTACTGATTACCGAATTCAGAGGTACCCCATATTAACTGCCAACAAAAATGGAAGTAATGGTATACATGTACGCAAGTGACACTTTGAGAACTGCATATGGGCCTGCATATTGCAAGTTTATGGGCATCACTCATATTTCAGACATGATTTCAAGATGCTGCAAGCTTATTGTGCATCTAACATCACCCATACATACAAATTTTTACATTTTAGAAAAAAAAATTGACAGCCCAAACAAAACATGCAGCACCCTCTGATAACAACATCAAGCAAAAATCTGTCTTCAGAGAAAGAAACGAACACGACTGAATAGACTACAAGGATCATGAAAATTTAAAGACAAGACACCAATTGTGCAATATCTTACACCTTTGTTGTTTACAGTGGGCTAATACATTCTGTCGTGATTCAAAATGATGCATTGTTCTGCTGAACTCGGATATATCTGCTTTTAAAATCACTGTAAATCCTAATCAGCTGGCTTCTTCCGAAGCCAGCTGATTAGGATCTACAGTGATTTCCATCGGTTGTTAAATCTTTTGAAATAAAATGATACATGTATCATGACCTGTATACATGTAAGAACTGGCTTGAAAATAATAATAATAATTGATGATGGCAAGAAATGGGTTAATTTTTAAAAACATGTTTTGGGAAACAAATTATGCTGGTTGCACCAGTTTTCAAGGTGTAATATTTCAGTTTTATTATTTCAGTGAAAAATTGAATGAACTGAATCACACTGTCTCTCTACATTAACATTTGAAAGGTCTGCATCAGAAAAAAAATCTCATTCCATGCTCTTGATCTCAAGGTCACTTGATCTCAAGGTCACCTACCCATAACGGAATGGTGCAAATATAATCTTTATCACCTGATATTAGAGATAGAGAAGATATTTTAGAAATACTTTAACCAAAAGCATTTGATATTTAAATCACATGACCTTGACCTCTGCTCACAAGGTCACTGATGTGGGTTCCAATATAAAACATAAAAGACTTCAGACCACTACAGGGTCTGTGCTATTTATAGTACTCCATTAGGCTGCTAATACGTAGGAGTGTATTGTCCAGTGTACCGGTTTATCTTGTCACTGCAGTATCTTGTCCCCGCGGGCACTTTTACCTGTGGTATCTTGTCCCTGGGGACACTTTACCCCAGGTTTAAGTGTCCCAACCTGGTCTATCTTGTCCCCGGGGAACTGTTACACCGGTTCTATTGATACCATACTGTTCTTACGAAGATTAATATACTTTGGCAAACTGTCACAAAATATCCAGCGACTTTGCATGCAAGTTTTAAAGGTTCCCTGCCATTTTAGTCACAGAGTGTTTGTCCATAGTACATGTATCAATATATATACATTATGGGTTAAAGATGGAAGCGTTGGAGATGAAAGGGTTATGGGTGAGAAAAGTAACACAATCTTATTTGTATCAATATTGTATGAGATAAAATTAGCCTTGAAAATTAATGGAAACAAGGTAGGCAAGAGCAGTATCAAGGAAAAAATAAATTCTTAACCACACCGGGTAGGCGGCAATCGATACTCTCTTCACAATCGACGGACGCAGATCAAAAATCGCTAGAAACAGTGTTTCGATTTCCATTTGTCGCCTGACTGGCGACAAATGGCAATCGTAAACTCTGTTTCAAACGATTTTGGTCTACATTCGTCGATAGTATAAATGTTTTCGATTGCCGCCTACCCGGTGTGTTAACACAGCTGCTGCAGTTTATGTACAGCTCTATCAAAGCATAAAAGATTGACTTTTTTCTCACACAATAAATCATTGAAACATATGTATTTTTACTTCTGTCCATAGGCTAGACTTCCTCTCAAGTATTAGAGCAGCATTGCTATTTCCTAGGTGGAAACCAGTACTATACCCATAGGACAGAGACCAAAAACCTTACTAGATTCTAGTAAGTCAGTTTAACATTAAATCAACCTCTCCAGCAGCAACTGTTTATTTATGTCAACTCTCTTCAAAATTGCATGATGAATTGTTTATACAGTGTGCTCCCTGGGAAATTGGAAGTTATAACAGGTAGAATGTTTGAAAAAAAGTTAACCTCATATAGTTTTAGTACGAAAATAAGTGTAAATTTATACCAAAAGGGATGGCAGTTCAGCTGCCACCTAATAATAGGTAGGAATGTTAAGGATTTATCACTGGAAAATGTTGACCTCATATTGTTTTAGTATGAAAATAAGTGTAAGTTTATACAAAAAGGGGTGGCAGTCAAGCTGCCACATAATAAAAAGTAGAAGAGCAAGGGGTTCATCACTAGAAAATGTTTTACCTCATATTGTTTAACACAAAAAGTTATACAAAAGGGGTGTCAGTTCAGCTGTGACCTAATTACAGGTAGAACTGTTAAGGATTTATCACTGGAAAATGATTCACCTCAAATTGTTTGAGTACAAAAATAAGTGTAAACTTATACCAAAAGGGGTGGCAGTTCAGCTGCCAGCTAATTAATGGTTGAAATATTACGGATTTATCACTGGAAAATGTTTTACGTACGAAAGTCTTTACCTTAAGGTACGAAAATATGTCTAAGTTTATACCAAAAGGGGTGGCAGTTCAGCTGCACATTTGTTTTGCTCAGTTTAAATTAAGATCACTATTTTTCGGCTCACATAATTTAACTTTTTTCTTTTCTAATGGACCTTTATTCAGCCACTTTTCCTCTGCTTCCCAAGTCTGTTGATGCTCTTATGTAGCCTATATTGCAAACAATATGGACCCAGATCAGACTGCTACCCTCGTAGCCTGGGTCCAGTCGTCAATATTTTGGCAATATTTTCTAATGCTAATATTCTAAAAAAAAATAAGAGAATAGAAATATACCACATCAAAGGTATCGGTTGTCCGTTATTGATTTCGATTAATATTGACATTGTCATTTTTGACCAAGGAACGGAAAAATAAAAAAAGAAGAAAAAAAGATCAGACTGGAACCCAGGCTACTACCCTCGTAACATTGTCTTCCATGAAAAAATATAGTCTGAAGTGCATTTGAGTGTATGCAGCAGACTAGTAATGCAGACGTCATTTAAGGAAAAAAGTTATTGCTGGCTTAGAGTTAATCAAGCTTTCTGGTGTATATTTGTAAAAATACTTGTCGCATTGCAGGATAAATTTTGTTACATAAACAACTGAGAGTCTTGCTGTTAAATTGATGTTGATAGATTAATAACCACTAAAACATACACTGGTTTTCGAAGCTCCTCCCCACATTTTAAACTCTGGTCGTGTGTCTCTAGGGTAACTAAGCAATGTGGATAATTTAGTATCTTGCTCCAGGACACATCACAATGCCCCAGGTGAGGATTGAACCCACAACCTGTTATCTCTCGATCTCCATTCTTGCTATATAGACAATCTGGGCATGAAAAGAACTGTTTCCAAAAAAATGGCATGTACTTAATATCAAAAACGTGTTTTGGTGGCGAAATAAATATGTGGTCTTTTATTTCTGTATAGTAGTTATGGGTTACCACTTTTACCCTATATATTCACCGTAACTTTTCGCATGCTGGGTAATTTTTTCATGCTTTTGTTGTCGTCTGCTGCCTTTTATCAAAATTAACTTTTCCGAAAAATTCTTCCAGGAACACTATAACAGTGTCAAACCGTTTATTTTTTTTGTTTGTTTTGTTGCTTTACGTCCCAAGTCAACAGCTATGGTCATTGTGGGACGGTCAGTTCACCTAACCACACTTTTTCCTGGGCAAGCTTGATCAAGCAGTTAACCAGTACTTCGTGCACATACTTTCGCTTGTAACTGACAGCAACCCTTCTTGAATGATTCAGCGGAAGGGAGGAGAATGACCGTAGAAATTATTTCATGATCAATCTCCACGTAAGTATGGGACCGGGCCGGGATCGAACTCGCGACCCCTGGATCTGCAGTCAGACTCGCATCTGTTGCCAGACTCGTTACCGAGTGCGCTACGCGGCCCGGTGTCAAACGGTTTAGATCCAGATCAGGACCCAGGTTCGGTCGGTCCTGGTCTGGATCCAAACTGATTGCAAACGTTATCAGCAGACAACAAAAAATGTAAATAGTAAGGAAGTAGTTAACTTTGTGTCATTTGAATGGTTGAGTTACGGCTTAAAGTCCCAGTCAATTTTGGGACTCCTCCCAGAGAAAGGGAGATTGAAAAGAAGAATGGGATAGACTAAAAGACCCCAACCCTCAACCAAATTTGTCTCAAGTGAAGCAAATTTCATCCTGTCATCAAGCTATAACAGGGCCATCTCTCTGGAAGCTGCAGCAGAGAGCTTGCTTTGCGGAGGACTGTGTCATTTGAACAAGTTTTTTTTAAAGAGTAGACCCTGATCATACGGCCCCTGAACTGATCTGAGCCTGCACTTTTTGCTTGGGCCTGTATTTCTAATCATTTAGGGTAATAATAACAGTAACTAGACTTCAGTCGATGGTACACCATCGCAAATACCCGCTTTTGAGCTAACCAAAGCATCTGCAAAGTTTGAAGTTGCTAAGTCCAACCAATTAGGAGGAAATGCATTTACAAGAAAGTACATTATTTCACTTTTGACCTTGACCTTAGGTCAAAGATAACATGAAGCGTTGCTCAGGATCCCTCTACATCATATGACCTATTCAACTGCAAAGTTTGAAGCTGCTATGTCCAACGGTTTAGGAGGAAATGCATTTACAAGAAAATACATTATTTGACCTTGACTGCAAGGTCAAGGTCAAATGAAATGTTGCCCAGTTGCCTCGACATCATGTGACCTATGCACCAGCAAAGTTTGATGTTGCACATCCCATGGTTAAATAGAAGATGCATTTACAAGAAAATACATTATATGACCTTGACCTTGGGGTCAAGGTCACACTAAATGTTGCTCAGTACCCTCAACATCATGTGACTTATTCCTGATCTTTGCACCATTACTTACTTTTATGCACCAGCAAAGTTTGATATTGCTACATACCAGGGTTAAGGAAAAGATTCATTTACAAGAAAATACATTATTTGACCTTGACCTTTGGGGTCAAGGTCACAAGAAATGTTGCCCAGTGCACTCTACATCATGTGACCTATGCACCTACAGAGTTTTAAGTTACTACGTCAAAAGGTTTAGGAGGAGAAGCATTTACAAGAAAATTCAATATTTGACTTTTGACCTTGAACTTGGAGTCAAGGTCACACAAAATGTTGCTCAGTACCCTCTACATCATGTGACCTATTCAGCTACAAAGTTTGAAGTTGCTACGTCTAACCGTTTAGGAGGAGATACATTTACAAGAAAATACATTATTTGACCTTTGACCTTCACACGAAATGTTGCCCAGTACCCTCTACATCATGTGACCTATTCAGCTACAAAGTTTGAAGTTGCTACGTCTAACCGTTTAGGAGGAGAAACATTTACAAGAAATGTGACGGACACACAGACGCACGGACGCACAGACAGACAGACAGACGGACAGACGGACGACGGACCGACTTTGGTACGAAATTAATATACCCTTTTTTTCTAAAGAAAAAAGCGGGTATAAATACATCATGATCTCTATTTCTATTTCTCTCAGACTGTTTGTAAACATTTCAATCATCTGATAAAGTTAAGTGTGTATCATTAGTCCTGAGTGGCAGATAACTGCTGCTCCCTTTTTTATTTCCTTAAATTATTTATGAAACATTATGTCAGTCATGATAATAAATTGCAAATACGAAACACCTAATACATTTTGGTTGAGTACCCATTTTAGCTGAGCACAGCCAAAAACTGTTTTTAGAATTCTCCTTTTTCTGGAATTTTGGGAAGAAAGATAATAAGATTACAAACATTTTCCCTCTGACATTTGAAACAAGGTGGATTCATTGTACCTTAGCAACCTTTTCACCGAATTTTCTTCATATAATCCCAATCTATATGCTTATGATTTAGGTGATAACTGTATTCAAAATTTTCATTTTGGGGGGGGGGGGGGGGGGGGGGGGGGGGGGGGGTATATTGTCTGAATTAGTGTTAAAGCAATGTGAGAAGGGAACCATAAAACATGATTTATCAGTTACCTCTCATATTAACTGCACTGATAAACGTTGTCTATCTCACAGCATGTGCCTTTATCAGGTCATGATGACATTGCACTTTTTGAACAACATCGCTAATGACACTGAATCAACACAAAAATAAAAAATTATGTCATAATCCCTAGTTTGAAGAGTGAAACAAGGGGTAAACTGATAAATAGAATACCAGGTTTGCCTCTTTTGATATCAAAGTTTACCAGGCTCTGCTTTGAGAATGCATGTTGAATCGCTTGGCAAGCCTCGCGATGTCAACAAGCAAATCTCAAAGCCTTGCCTGGTAAACTAGATATCAAAAGACACTCACCTAGTATTCTCAATTTCTGACCATATATCAGATGATAAACCTCCCCAAATGATTTTTTGAATATGGTTTTCCCCATGCTAATGCACTTTTGCAGTTTAACTCAAATTGGAGCATTGCAAGCCGCATAAAGTGGCATGTCATCCAACGAAATGTGGTGTAATTTAATGACAACCTATTTCCTATGGTATATCGCAGGATACACACTGGCAAATTTTTTACGTTATCCAATTCAGACTCGCGTTACAAAAGCAAGTGCAATAGAATACACCTGATTGCTGGTAAGCACAAATGAGCTGTGGCATGAGATTTCCAACAATGTGGTATGTGCGACCAGCAAAGGCTCAGACCAGCCTGCGCATACGCGCAGTCTGATCAGAGCCTTTGCTAGTCGATTGAATATTCAATGAGTGTTAAGCTACTGACTGAACATCATTTGGGGTTTCTAAGCTTAAAAGGAGGCTGCACAGGCTTGTCTGAGTCTACTTTTGTCAAAATGCCACATTGTTGGTAGTCACGTGTCACGGCTCAAATATTAAGTTTACCCTTTGTTCATCCAGTTTCATAAGCTGGTCACATGTCTTCTGTCCGGCAGTGGCCTGTCTGAGACATGATGACTGTAAGTCAGGTACAACAAACTCCAACAGGTCCTTGATGGGTAGACCCCGAGAACTGCTGAGACGACCAGACGCAGGGATTGCATCCTCTAATACTGACCCTCGTAGAGTGGATAACTGGAAAACAAGAAAAATTATTTAGCTTACCATATTTAGATTTTTAACCCTTAAAACGCCAGCAAAAAAATCATCCGAAAATTCTGTCTGCATTTGTCGTCTGCTGCAAATTTTTGCTAACATTATTTAACAAAGCTAAGTAGAGAGACAAACAGTGTGGACCCAGATCAGACTGCTCCTATATAGGAGCAGTCTGATCTGAGTCTACACTGTTTGTTGGAAAGGCTTCTAAAACATTTCAGCAGACAACAAAAGCAGATGAATTTTGTTGTATTTGGCGCTTTAAGGGTATTGGCACAGACAGGCCTAAGAGACAGTGTAAACTAAGACATGACTGTTCAGGCTAAAGATAAGTTTCCACTTATCAGACAGTGAAACAGTGATTTCATTAAGAGCCGATTGCCAATCAAAAACATCGGTTGAAATCGGCTTTGGATCGGTTGTTTTTGGCAAAACTTTGAAAAATCGATCGCACTTGTTACACGCGGATGTTATTCGCGTTAGCTGAAATACCGCATCACCGGTTTGGCTTTTTATTTACACACGGTAACCAGTCATTTAGATATGTTAAACGGCCAATTATTGGATAATTTAATCTAGTCATCCAATCGTATGCGGCGAAACAACGTTACCTCGGATTGTCGAGAAGCATGGAAGGCAAAGACAAAATTCAGACGATACGAAAAATAAAAAGAAGCTTTCAACAACAACAAAGCTATCTGGAAGTCAAAGTCTGTTTGCCTTCGGGTTCAAAAGGGCCAAACAAGACGATGATACTGGTAATTAATCAGTGAAGAAGTCCGAGGGATAAACGTTTTCCTGATTGTAGGAATGAACCAGGCTCTCGCTGAAGCAAGTATTGTCTTTTTTTTTAATTTCCAAACAAAATCTATCAAAATGCAGTGCAAGAAAGATTTCTTTAGGATAAGGGAAATCTATCCAAACTTGCCTGTTCTCTGTCTTACCCAACACTTTACAGGCCCCCAGATTAAAAATCTGAAAGTGCTCTGGCTAGAGGAACCTATACCCAATTTTTTCACAAATATGGAAACAGTGATCTAGATTTGGGAACAACAAGCTGCTTTGAAGCAAACCGATGAAGGTCGATGAAAGTAAAAAAAAAACACACACCAAAAAACAATAATAAGTTTTTTTTGTTGTTTTTTTCTAATCCTGGCATGTTTAATTTTGTGAATCAACAGCAAAATATGGGTATAAATTTGTTTAAAAAGGTGCAAGGAGAGCTCTCCAAAAGGGTTTTAAAAAGCTCAATTTCGTTTTCGGCCGGGGGGCTTCGCCCCCCTACCAGGGCGTTGCCCTGGACCGATAGAGGGCCTTGGCGGCCCCCTTCACCCCCGGCCTAATCGGTTGTTTTCACCATTTAATCTGTTGTTCATTTCCTTAATGAAAACCCTGAGTGAAAGGACCTTGTTCAACTTGAAGGCTATGAATGGTAATACAGATACTCAATCCTATGGGTGAAAGTTCAAAATTTCCAAAATCCTGAACTTTTGAAACTAAAATCTTAAAGCTTGCAGTATGCCTACTAAATATTCACAATTTCAAGTTTAAATGGCCAATTGTCTTCAGACAGACTGTATATAAATAAGAATTATTATAATTCTTCCAATTCAGCATTTTGAGGCTGACTTTCTATGGAAAGTCAGCCTCAAAATCCTGAATTCAGGAATAATCCTGAAAAATTTCACCAATGCAATTCCTATTATTTTTTGGCACAACATCCCAAGACCAAAATGAGATGTGCAAGAGCACATTAATTTTTGCCCGCACCCCACCCCAGAGGTCAAATGCATCTCTCTCTCTCTGTTATGATATTCCTGAACCTAATCCAACCAAATTTGTTGTAGTATTTCTTAACACAAGTTGGACATACTAGAGCATATTTATTTTGAAACCCCACCACCACCCCCACCCCAGCCCTAATTCAACCCACCCAGATGACCTGAGAATGGGCCAAAAGCCATCAATGCATGACAATTTGCAATGGAGTGCCATCGAGTGCAAGATTCTAGCTTTAATATTTTTATGAACTTCTGTACATAAAACGTGTTGGCATCATGATTGTATGGTATGCTACTGAATCAGGTCTGGAGAAATTGATTGATACATAAACTTTGCCTACTAGTGTCTTTGCAAACAGTTTGGACCCAGTCACCCACAACAAAATGTCAAGTCTGATCTGGAAACTGAAGTTATTCCTGAAAGAATTTTTCGAAAAAGTTACTTTTGAAAAAAATCAGCGGACAACAAAAAAAGCATAAAATTACCCAGTAGGCAAAGAGTATGCAGTTTGTTATTTTCATATTTCTCCAGCAAACCAGGCCTCCAGATACTGATAAGAATGCGTAACTGAAGATTATTTTTCATATTTCTCAACCAAAACATATGTTATGGGTACTCAAAAGAACCATCTCAATGAGACGGTTCTTTTGAGCACCCAAAACACATGTTTAGACTGACGGATAAGAAAATAATCACAATTTTACTCTCAAAAATAGGAGCGCAGTGGCTCAGTGGTAGAGTGCTTGACTCCAGACTAGGGGCTGTGGGTTCGAGCCTCACCGGCGTCACTATGTTGTGGTCCTTGAGCAAGACACATTTATCCTAGCTTAGCACTGGTTCAACCCAGGAAGACCCGTCCCTCTTTAACTGAAAGATTGTTGATGGGACGTAAAGAATCAAATCAAACAAACAAACGCTTAAAAATTGCTTAATTGGCCCTATGGCAAAACACTATACTACCATGGCATCATAACTAGCTTCTGGTCAAGCTGCTTCTTTACAGGAAAAGATGAAAATAAAAAGCCATTTTTAGGTAAAATAAAAACAAACTGTCTTTATCTCATGCTATGGGTCCATTAATTTATATGTGTAAACATTGAGCAGATGGCCTTTTCAAGTCCCAACACAAGATTCAAAATAACAAAGCATTTTTATTTATGAGAAGAATCTACAGAAAATCTACCTTACCATAAAAGTGGGCCCACAGTAAAGTCTTTTTATTTAAAAACATTTATTTATTTATTAATATATTGATTGTTTGATTGGTTGATTGATTGATTGATTGATTGATTGATTGATTAATTGATTGATTGTTTTGAATGATTGATTTTTTGTTAGATTTGTTTCTTTACGTCCCATCAACAATCTTTCAGTTATAAAGGGACGGGTCTTCCTGGGTTGAACCAGTACTAAGCTAGGATGAATTTTCTTGTTCAAAGACACAACGCAGTGCCGCCGGCGATGCTCGAACCTACAGCCCCTCAGTCTCGGGTCAAGCACTCTATCACTGAGTCACTGCGCTCCATAATTGATTGATTGATTGATTGATGTGATGAGGGTGGCAAAATTTCGCATTACAGCTTATCTTACATTCTTAAATGAGGCCCTCAGTTACAATAGCAAAATGGCCATGATGTTCTTGTCCAAGAAAATTTTTTCTTGTCCAAATAAGCATTTAATCCACAAAGAACTTGGCTTATTTGTTTAATTTGATTCTTTACGTCCCATCAACAATCTTTCAGTTAAACAGGGACAGGTCTTCCTGGGTTAAACCAGTACTAAGCTATGATAAATGTGTCTTGCTCAAGGACCACAACGCAGTGACGCCGGTGAGGCTCGAACCCGCGGCCCCTCGGTCTCGAGTCAAGCACTCTAATACTGAGCCACTGCGCTCCCTAAAGAACTTAGCTTAGCCCTTACTGTGCTGAAACAATGAAATCAGTTGATTAGGATTCACACTTTCTTCATTCAAACACATGACACTGGATTGAGGGTAGATCACACTTTATCTTTGCATGCTGGGTAATTTTACAGGCTTTTTTGTTGGATGCTGATTTTTTTTTAAATTAGCATTTTCAAAGAAAAATTTCAGGAATGCCACAAGAGTGTCAAACAGTTTGGAACCAGATCAGGACTGATGTTCTGTCTGGTCAAAACTGTTTGCAAAGGTTATCAGCAGAAGACAAAAGTCACCACTAGGAAGGAAAGAGATAATTAAGTGTAAATGCCCCATGGCCAAATAAAAAAAATACCTGTGTTCAGGGTAACCCGACCCTACCTAAATTTACTGGTGAAACCTAGATTTTTCAGGTTTTCTGGGGAAAATGCATAAAATTATATATTTTTTCCAGAAAAAAAAATAATTACAAAAAATATGTGTGCCTACCCTACCTAAAATTTTCAGACCCCTTACCCGAAACACACTTATTTTTTTATCTGGCCCAAGTTTTTTGTTTTTTTGTTTGATTTGATTCTTTACATCCAAGTACTTGGTGTGGACTCATAAATTCTATGAGAATGTGCGCTTATTCTGTCAAATACTTTTATTAGATTTTCTTCAGCTATGATTCATTTACAATGGTGCTAAAAAGAACTTTAAACAACCGTTTTTGATTGAAATGTTTCATTATTGTTAGTGTTAAGTTGTTGAAGTCATCTTAAGGACAAACAATTTAATAACAGAGGCATACACTCAACGCAGGACTCTTAACATTTCATGATTCATAACCACAAAAATTTTCAGCGTAAAATTGTAAATATTTTCTTATCCATCAATTTTAACATATGTTTTGGGTGCTCAAAAGAACCGTCTCATTGAGACGGTTCTTTTGAGTACCAATAACATATGTTTTGGTTGAGAAATAAGAAAATTAAATTTTCGTTACGCTCTCTTAACTCAAGTCCTGATTACCCTTCTTTTTACATTTCTTTTGAACTGGATTGAAAGGGAGGGAATTAATTATTTCAACCAAGAAGAATTAGGCTCTTTTATGGACCAATTACACACTATTACCATTAAACACAGTCTGAACAACCATTAACAGCTAATATTAAGGGTGGAGAATCATATTTGTACCCAAACACAAAAGGCTGAAGATTGCCTTGCTGAAACAGTATATATATCCTCTTTTGAAAACCGTGTAGATCCTTTAGAAACCAGCTGATAAGGATCCACACTGCTTTCCACACAGCATATGAATCAACATAATAATTATGAAAACTTGCAAATCAAATCAGAAGAGACAATATGTTTTATAATTTTAATTTTTTTCAGCAGAATATGAGTAAATTATCCAGTTTTGCTTTATTGTAATAGACCATATTTTTTTTTCATTTCAAAGTGGTGCAGAAAAGGCAATTACACGAAAATAAATGACTTTGGCAAAAGGCAGCTGGCAGTTTTGGGGGGCTGCCTGTTGATAAACTAACACATGTCATCTTTTTTGCATATGCAAGCCTCGAAGATTCCATCAGAATGAAAAGGTCAAGAGCAATGACAAGAACAAATCCCCAGACTGACATAGCTGACAATTTGATTGAACAATTATAATGATTTTGTCTGAGTGCTAAATTGTGCTGGGTCCTACAACGATTAATCAAATATTCAGTGAACTTTTCATTTTGTCTGCACAACCAAGTTTTGTCCAAAAATCACAACATGCCATCAATGGAACCTCAATTACAAAACAATCATAAAAACTTTCTGGAAGGCCAGAACAGCTTAGTTTGATCAAATCGCACTTTGCTTCTAAATATTAACAATCAAGTGGACCCTATCAAGTGAAAATACTCTAAGTATATGACCAATCAGGGAATGTTACAGGCCAAAACTTCAGACCGCCTGTACATGAACAGAAACCACTCACTAAAGCCTTTGAATTATCTCATCATGTACAGGTGGACAACTATGGTATGACTATTTTAAACCACCTACATCAATGTAGACCTTACACGACGTTATGAGAGATTTCACATACCAAAAGTTGGTAAGTTTAAAGATGTAGTCACTACTGCAGTTGCCCTAATAATATGGGCACTATTACTTATTCAATGATTTATACCATTTTTTGAAACAGTGTAGGCACAATTTAGGTGATTTCCAATGTTGCCATGGATCTGTTTTAATGTATACCTGCGTAAAACGGCCACTCTCAAAAAGACCAAAAATGGTGTTCAAGACTAATTATCGTTTAATGCAGGTCAAAAGTATTACAGAATGCTCCAAGGCTGCATTACTTTCGACCTTCATTAAGCTACCATCTGTCATTATACCCGCTTTTTCGTAAGAAAAATAGGGTATATAAATTTCATACAAAAGTCGGTCCGTCGTCCGTCCGTCCGTGCGTCTGTCTGTCCGTCCGTCCGTCACGTTTCTTGTAATTGTATCTTCTCCTAAACCGTTGGACATAGCAACTTCAAACTTTGTAGGTGCATAGATCACATGATGTAGAGGGTACTGGGTGACATTTCGTGTGACCTTGACCCCAAGGTCATAGGTCAAATAATATATTTTCTTGTAAATGCATCTTCTCATAAACTTTTCGAAGCAGCGACTTCAAATTTTGCCTGTGCATAGGTCACATAATGTAAAGGGTACTGGGCGACGTTTCGTGTGACCTTGACCCCAAGGTCAAGGTCAAAGGTCAAATAATGTATTTTCTTGAAAACGCATCTCCTCATAATGTTTTGGAAGTAGCAACTTCAAATTTTGCCTGTGCATAGGTCACATGCTGTTGAGGGTACTAGGCAACACCTCCTGTGACCTTGACCTTGGGGTCAAGGTCAAATACCCCAAGGTCAAATAAAGTATTTTCTTGTAAATGAATCTTCTCCTGAACCATTGGACATAGCAACTTCAAAGTTTACAGGTGCATAGGTCACATGATGTGGATGGTACTGGGCAACATTTTGTGTGACCTTGACTCCAAGGTCAAGGTCATATAATTTACTTTCTTGTAAATCCATCTTCTCCTAAACTGTTGGACGTAGCAACTTCAAATTTGGCAGGTGCATAGGTAATATGATTTGGAGGGCACTGGACAACATTTTGTGTGACCTTAACAACTAGGTCAAGGTCATATAATGTATTTTCTTGTGAATGCATCTCCTCCTTAACCATTGGATATATCAACTTCAAACTTCACAGGTGCATAGGTCAGATTATGTAGAAGGTACTGAGCTACATTTTGTGTGACCTTGACCCCAAGGTAAAGGTTGTAGGTAAAAAAGCGGGTATTTGCGATGGTGTACCATCGACTGATGCTCTAGTTAAGATTTGTTTTGTCTATTTTTGAGTGGCCGTTTTACACCGGTTTTACTGTTTTGTACAACTGGACTGGCTGGATATTAGAAGCTGATATAGCATAAACAAAAAAGAACTCAGTGTGTGCCTATAACATGTATAAGAGATACGTGGTTGAATACAGGAAATGGAATCTATGACAATGTGCAACATGGTACTAGTAATCTATCAAATGGCCATAACATTTGCAAATACGATAAATGTTCTAAAATTTCAAACGCTATTCTCTTTCTGTTCTCAAATAAAATGTTGGTTTTCAGGGAAAGATTTCACAAAATGCTTGTCATAATAGCAAACAGGCAAAACACTGATCAGACAGCTTCTTCAGAAGCAGTCTGGGTCTGCACTGTTTATCGAGGCTTGGTTTGACATGAAACTAGTATGTGCTTAAGACTTTCAAGACACAAAAGGTCCATAACAATTTCTCACCTCCCTTGTTCGAAGTATTACTCTGAACTGAAAGAGGCCTGATTCTGACTTGCCGAGGTAGTTGTCTCTTTCCTCTAACTTCTCCCGTTTTATACTAACCGCCACTGGACCGAGACTGTCATCAATCCCAAAATAGTTCTGATGTTCTGAAATGAATGAGAAATGATCAGATTCACCGTTATTTGCTAAAGAGAATTACGATAGCACTACACATGACATGTACATGTAATTTTGGCAATCATGGGTAATTTTTTTTTTTTACATTTTAATATCTTTTTAAATGTAATATCCCTATATATTGTAAACGTGAACATAGATCTCTATTAAAACTAGACTGTTGGGGTCCAGGTTACCTTTGAACTTGACCTTGGGCTCAAGGCCACACAAAATCCAGTTCCCTCTATATCATGTGACCTATGCATTTGCTACATCCAACAGTTTAGGAGATGCATTTAAAAAATATATTATTTGATCTTTGATTTTATTTGATTTGGTTCTTACGTCCCAGTCAACAATTTTTCTGTTATGTCGGGATGGGTCTTCCTGGGTTGAACCAGTATTAAGCAAGGATTAATGTGTCTTCCTCAAGGACACAACCCAGTGACTCCGGTGAGGCTCCAACCCACAACCCCTCTGTCTCAAGTCAAGCACTCTACCACTGAGCCACTGCCCTCCCTAAACTTGACTCCAAGGTCAAATACCAAATAGTATACCCCTCTTAAACTATTGGATGTTCAGGAAGAGATGCATTTACAAAAGATATTATTCGACCTTTGATTTGTTTGTTTGATTCAACAATTTTTCAGTTACATGTATGTCAGGAGGGTCTTCCTGGGTTGAACCAGTACTAAGCACGGATTAATGTGTTTTGCTCAAGGACACAACACAGTGACGACGGTGAGGCTAGAACCTGTAACCCTTTGATTTCGACTCAAGAACTCTACCACTGAGCCACTGCGCTCTCATTTGACCTTTGACCTTGACCCCGAGGTCAAAGGTCAAATAATATATTTTGTTAAAGCTTCTTCTCCTAAATGTTACCCAGTACCCTCTACATCATGTCACCTATGCACCTGCAAAGTTTGAAGTTGTATTTACAAGAAAATACATTACTTGACTTTTGACCTAGACTTTTGGGGTCAAGGTCACACAAAATGCTGCCCAGTACCCTCTACATCATGTGACCTAGGTACATGCAAAGTTTGAAGTAGCTACGTCCAGACGTTTAGGAGGAGATGCATTTACAAGAAATGTGACGAACGGATGCACATACGGAGAGACCGACGACAAAACTACTTTGGTACAAAATTAACATACCCTTTTTTCCTAAAGAAAAAAAGGTATAATAAGCACTGTTGCAGGACAGTGTAGTCACCTAAATCTCAATTTGCCTCTTATTAATTAACATTTAAATAGGCCCCATCAAGTGAAATAGTTCTAATTCCATGACCTTGACCTCAGACCTTGACCTCAAGCAGGCCATTCAGCAATATGATCAGCTTGATTTCTTCAGCATAGCATGGGTTAATTAGATAATCATTAGTCCCAGTAACTTCAGTAAGCAGATGATGAATGATTTTGACAGAAATATGAAGATTAAGTATAGATACTACATCATCCAGGTCAAACTACTCATATCAATCAAGCAGTCATTCAGATTACTAGACCAAGCTGAAAGTGGTATTCTGTAATTTGAACCTTTCTTATTGTTTTTTTCTTAATGAATTGATACTTTATGTCCCAGTCAACAAAATTTCAGTCATGTCCTGAAATTTCCTGGGTTAACCAGTACTAAGCAGAGGAAAAGGACACAACACAGAGGCTCCAGTGTTGCTTGAACCAGTGACCCCTCAATCTCAAGTCAAACATTCAACCACTGAGCCACTTTCTAAATGGATTTGGGAAATTATGAAAATTTCTTATACAATGTAGTCAGAGAATAAAAAATCTTCAGGCACAAAAATTTGATGAGTCCATTTTACGTTTTAATACAAGGAGGTTATAAAAGGTTACGAAATGGCAAATAGTGTAACTCTGATCAGACCACTCGTTCAGAGTGGTCTGATCTGAGTTTACACTTTTTACTCATGCATATCTGTCTAAGTATTCAGGCTATACAGTTTTCATTATATCCAAGACTTTAGTTAAGAGTGTGTAACGAAAATTTAATTTTCTTATTTCTCAACCAAAACATATGTTGTGGGTACTCAAAAAAAAACGTCTCAATGAGACGGTTCTTTTGAGAACCCAAAACATATGTTAAAATTGATGGGTAAGAAAATATTTACAATTTTACGCTGAAAATTTTTGTTTATCTAAACCTGTAATATCTACATGCAACATACTTTGATCCTGACCATTGGTACCCTATATATACCAGATGAGGTAGGGGCAGTGTCAGGGCAGTAGGCTTCCAGTCCACTGATTTCTGATTTAGCAAAAAAGTTCAATATAGACATGATAGATGTGGCTTTGAGATATTGGTATGTGAAAGTCAATAATCAATTCTGCTCAAACTTTAGAAAATGGCCCACAAAAAGGAAATATTTAAAAAAAAAAATCATGCACACTGCTATCTATTTTTTGGCCCAATTATTACAGTCTTTAGTACTTTACTTTATATTTGTACTCTATCGACCTGAGAAGTCTCTATCTCATGCTACAAGGTATTTGGTAAGGTTTTGGTGACACACTCTTCCTTTACCTCTTTGCATGCTGGGTAATTTTCAAGCTTTTGCTGTCGTCTGCTGACTTTTTTCAAAATCAACTTTTTCAAAAAAATTCTTTCAGAAACACTATATATCAGAGTGTCAAACAGTTTGGATCCAGACAGCTTTGACAAACGTCGCCACTAGCAAGGAAAGAGTTATGCATTTACCCTTGTCATATGCATGCCAAAGTTTTGCAGATCAGCAATGAGCCATCTGTCAATAAAATTTCAAATCACCATACAGGCCTCTAGATAAGAGTGCGTAATCGAAAAATATTTTTCTTATTTCTCAACCAAAACATATGTTGTGGGTACTAAAAAGAATTGTCTCAATGGGACGGTTCATTTGAGCACCCAAAACAAATGTTAAAAATGATGGTTAAGAAAATATTTGTGATTTTACACTGAAATTTTTGGCCTATCTGGACCTATGACCATATAAGCAGAGGAACATAAGGTCCTGAGATGCTCACCTGACACGGAGTCACAAGAATTGGTCTTGTTTGCGCAAAGGTTGCCTCCCCCTTTAATATACATTGTGTAAGATGTCAAGATCATCCTAAGACCATCATTTGAACAAACCTTGTAAGGCCCATATCCCTAATGTTACTTACCAAGACCCAAGGTGATTAACCCTTCAGTTGAGGAGAAGATTTTTGATACACCATCGCAAAAACCCCCTTTTGATCTAACAAAAGCATCTGCAAAGTTTGAAGTTGCTAGGTCCAACGGTTTAGGGGGAGATGCATTTACAAGAAAGTACATTATTTCACCTTTGACCTTGACCTTAGGTACAGGACAAACACAAAACATTGCCCAGTATCCTCTACATCATATGACCTATGCACCTGCAAAGTTTGAAGTTGCTATGTCCAACGGTTTAGGTGGAAATGCATTTACAGGAAATAGTTGATTTGACCTTGACAAATTGCCAAGATCAATGTCACATGAAACATTGCCCTCTACATCATCTGCCCTATGTACCTGTAAAATTTGATGTTGCTACAGCCAATGGTTAAGGAGATACATTTACAAGAGAATACATTATTTGACCTTGACCCCAAGGTCATGGGGGTCAAGGCCACATGAAATGTTGCCCTGTACCCTCGACATAATGTGACCTATGCACCAGAAAAGTTTGATGTTGCTACATCCAATGGCTAAGGAGAAGATGCATTTACAAGAAAAAACATTATTTGACCTTGACCTTGGGGTAAAGGTCACATGAAATGTTGCCCAGTACCCTCAACAACATGTGGCCTATGCACCAGCAAAGTTTGATGTCGCTACATCCCACGGTTAAAGAGAAGATGTATTAACAAGAAAATACATTATTTGACCTTGACCAAGGTCACATGAAATGTTGTCCAGTGCCCTCTACATCATGTGACCTTTGCACCTACAGAGTTTGAAGTTACTACGTCAAAAGGTTTAGGAGGAGATGCATTTACAAGAAAATTGATTATTTGACCTTGGAGTCAAGGTCACACGAAATATTCAGGACCCTCTACATCATGTGACCTATTCAACTACAAAGTTTGAAGTTGCTACGTCTAACAGTTAAGGAGGAGATACATTTATAAGAAACGTGACAGATGGACGGACAGACGATGGACCGACTTTGGTACGAAATAATATACGTTTTTTTCTGAACTCTTTTTTTCTTAAGAAAAAAGCGGGTATATCAAAGATCTTAATAACAAATGGAAGCTTAATGAAGGTCAAAAGTATTGCAGAATGGAGCATTCTGCAATACTTTTGACCTGCATACCCGCTTTTTTCTTTAGAAAAAACGTGTACATTAATTTCGTACCAAAGTCGGTCCGTCCTCTGTCCTTCTGTCACAAATTGATTACCCTTTATTAAATCTCTTTTTCTCTCATAAAAATGTTGTTCAAATTGGGGGGAAATCATTCAAAATTGAAATGGGAATGGGGCCTGTAAACACATCTTGTGAAGCCTTTAAAAGCTCTGTTTTCCCCGACCTTTGTAGAGGCCACAGGCGCACTAAAACTTTATCAGTAATTCAATGTGGTTGGTCAGATGGTTGGTGTGCCATGTACATGAATGCATTCAGCAGGAAGATGGTTAAATCTTAATCAGGCCCAACAGCAAGAATGTTGGTTTTTCCCCAGCAGGTCTGTCATAACAGATTATAACTGCTGTCTGACTTGTTATAGGCAATGTATATAGTGGTAAGATCTTTATCACCACATGGAGATAACACTCAGTGACAACCAGTGCCCATGGCAATACCATTTTATTATAGCCTCGGCCAAGTTGGGTCAAGACAAACAGTCAACAATCCTCTAGATAAGATCATAGTTATCGATATTGCATCTTACTTCACATGGAAACATATGTTGGGGGTGGCGTGTTGTAAGAGAAGGGACAATTTTGCATACAAATTATAATTCCTTTGTAAATTTCCATGGTAAAAAACTTTGGGAGCCACATGAACGTGTTTATACCCAAATCCATGTTATCGCGAGGCTGTGAGGTGTGTTATAAAGGCAGGGGACAAAATATTTAAATATTGCACTTGTCCTACAGGACGAGTGACTTACAATTTTCACTTGCACTGCAAACACATGCACTTGTCCTTTAAAAGCGTATGAAATAAAGAACATAAGGGAATAATATGTAAAATGATTTCCTCGAGTTATTCTTTCCAAAGCACTCGTCCTACAGGACGAGTGCTTTGGGAAGAATCACATTTCACTCGTAATTACGAGCGGACTAACTACAATTAATTGTAATTACCATGTACACTGCAGACCCTTTCAGGGGACAAAATTATTTGATTTCTAAGTCTTATTATTGCATAATTTCCATGCCACACACTTTTAACAGTCATGTTTCAACCGTCACAAACCTGAGCATTAACAAAGCAATTCATGCGCTGTTAATGCACAGATTTGGTACCTTACATACACTAATTCTGGGCCACTACATTTTACGACAGCTGATCCGTTTATGGATTACATGTATATATATATGGCTTGTCCCTGGAACACGAATATTTTTGAAAACGTTCAACCATCTGTTGTGAAATGGCGACAAAATATATTGCCATACTTTTCGTAAAATTTAGCTGTGAATTTACTTGTTGAAATCATGCAATAATAAGGATCAAACATGTTTTTCAAAGCAATAACGTTCGCTCGCCATGTCCCTGGTCAATTTGGGAAATGCTGAAACCTCGGGTCCGCCCTCTGTTCTTTTCAGTATCTATCTCATGACTTGGCGAACGTTGATGCATGAAAAACCAAGTTTGATCCTAGGACCTTAAAGTAAAACCTGTCTTATGCGGCCACTCAAAAATAGACAAAACAAATTTTAATGACAAATGGTAGCTTATTGAAGGTCAAAAGTATTGCAGAATGCTCCAAGAGGAGCATTCTGCAATACTTTTAACCTGCATTAAGCGATAATTGGTCTTGAAAACCAATTTTCGTTTTTTTAGAGTGGCCGTTTTAGACAGGTTTTACTGTATATTGATTCTCATGACAGGTTTTGATTGCAGTCTATCCTATGTTTACTTGAGAATTTGGTTTAAATACAAACCTTGTCCATTAAAGAAGTGGCGGTAGTAGTAAGCACCAGTATCGGCATATTCTATCACATGACCTTTATGTACAATGTGTGGAGGTAAGATGTGTCCAACAGGAGTCGGCGACAGATCTAACAAAGTCACGCCACAACAGTGTGGAGATCTTTTTAATGTTATTGCACTTCTAGTATTACTGCTGTCTTTAGTAGGTGGGGAGCGCTTGGTGGAGTGGGTTGTCAATTTTGTCAGCCCCACCACCCTCTCTTCCTCCCCTCCAATCTCATTACGGAAAAATGAACAAGAATGAACAAGGTCATTACTTCTACCGTCACCATCATCAGTATTTGCAACAATGTCTGGGTCCTCAGCCTCCCCAGCATAACTACTACGACTAGCTGATGATGCAGCAGAAGCACCTGTTGATATGTTAGAATATCCACTTGACAGAGGTTTATGCTTTAACACATCAATTATGTCAAAACCTATACTTTGACTATCATAATGAACAAAAGCTTTCCGTCTGAATCTATCGTCACCTTTAAGTTCTACATCTGGAACAGACTCTGGTACTTTTGAAACAAGGTCACTATCATTTTTACCCCTAATTCTTTTCCACACACCTGGTCCTGTTTCAGGTGTAATTGACTTTGATCTTAATTTCCTGTCTTTTTGCTTGAATTTAGTTTTAGTTCTTGGACTTTGAGTACCATCATCGGTCTCATCAGAGATAGGTCTATTATATATGACAGTGCCATTCGCTATCTTTTCTAAATCTCTCAGGAGATTAGGATTTTTAGAACCTCTTAAAACTTCTTTGATTTTAGCAGGTGCAGGACTTCTTTGATCAATAGTTTCAGGTTTGAGGTTTTGTAACATTGCAAAGAAGCTATCACTACTAGTACTGGCATTCATCATATCAAGTGATGAGGTGCTGCCATACTCTCGTTTTGAACCCATTGAGACATCAGCGAGATTTTCAACGTTTATATATTCGAGGCTCTCTTCAAGATTACTGTTACTACGATATAATCCTCTGCTGTGTCTTTTCTTGGTGGTCACCACCTTTTTGTCCTGTGGGGCCACAGGTCTGTTACTATGGTTATTTCTGCTCTGTTGCCACTGGCGTCCACCAGAATGTATTCCATGGACAGTGGCTCTTTGACCCCCTCTGACAAACCTGTTCTCAGATCCATGATCATGAGGGACGGCCTGGGCACTGTGACGACCATCTGTGTTTGGAACCTTGGCAGTTCGACCGTAACCATTTACACTATCGTAATTTGGAGTATTCTGGGAAGAAATATTATGTTGTTTTACATGCTTCTGATAGTATTCCACAGCCTGCTGGGCTCTGAACTGAGCAGTTTCTTTAGACATGGGCCCAGTAAATGGTGCTATCAACTCCTCAGACATACTAGTGAACACACAACCAAAGAAAATATCACATACATATCCTTTGAACTTTGAATTTTATCACATAGCACAAATATTTAAAAAGCAAAATCACAACCAGAAATAAATTGCAGAATTCTCTGCAGACTTCTAATTCCTTTCTCTTTTGCCTACTGCACTAGAGATATATATCCTATACTGATGATTTGAAATGAGGTAGAAATAAAAGCACTTCCTTCTGGTATATCCACATTCTGAATACTAAAACACATGATAGAGACATCAAAGATAATTAACGATCCAGGAAAAATGTATTTAACTGGAGTGCATCCCAAGATGTTGGTATACTAAAATCATTAAAATTCTATAGAAATGGCTTTCATCCTGCAGTATCAATACACTAACACATGGTCTTCTCCACATTACATGCCCCTAATTGAAGGCATATGGCGAACAGGAAATCCATTATGGTTATTAAAATACTTCAACCACTTAAAACAGACCTACATCACTAAACAACACCTATGAACAGTTTTAAAAATAAAAACAACATAAACATGACTACCCCATAGGGCACAACTTCACTTTTCTACAGGTACACCTAATATGTATAGAGAATAATGATTTTTTCACATGCTTTTCATTTTAATTTATATATGGAAATTCAAAACCTATTATTTCCACAAATTCCAATCATTTTGATATCTCCAATTATTTTCTTCTGGCTGACAGGTAAAATTGTTTGGCTGGTCATGTGATATCTCGTATGCAGTCTGTATGCATGGTTGTACTGGTGGTTTATAGACTTTCTGGGGTTTGGGTGTTTCTCATATTCACTGGGTGAAATGATTAGTTCCTCTTGTCAGTCTGAAAAAGAATGAAAAAGAAAGTGAATATTAGCCCTCACAATAAAAGTCATCTGCTTTTCTCGTCTGCTGATATGTTTAAGAAGCCTCTAAGGCAAACAGTATGGACCCAGATCAGACTGCTCCTATAGGAGCAGTCTGTTCTGGGTCCACGCTGTTTACTTCTATACTTAATTTGTCAGTATGTAATGTTAGGCAATTATTTGCAGCAGACGACTTCAACAGACGACATTTTCAATGCATTTTTTTTCAAGCACTTTAAGGGTTAGGGTTACAGTACTTACTTTTTGGCTACTGGGTAATTTTTCATGCTTTTTGTTGTCTGCTGATTTTTTTCGAAACCAACATTTTTGAAAAGTTCTTTCAGAAATACAATCAGAGTGTCAAACAGTTTGGATCCTGATCAGGCCAGACATTTTGTCGAGCCTGATCTGGGTCCAAACTGTTTGCAAAGCTTAGCAGCAGATGACACTAGTTGGCAGAGTTAGCATTGCAATAAACAACCAATCTTTCGAAATTAACTTTTTCAAAAAAATTCTTTCAGGAACACTATATATCAGTGTGTCCAGATCAGGACCGACGTTATGTTCTTTTTATGATTTTCTTCAAAATTTATCTGTGCGGAGTATTAACTAAATTTCTTGCAAAATGATGAGGTATACACTGAAAAATATAACCTTATGGAAACAAGAAGATAAAACCTTTAATATTGCATTTTGAGCTATCCCGACAAAAATCCAACTATCCCGACAAAACTCCTTACACACCAAGTCAACTGTGTATGTGTTTACATAAATTACAACTATCAAATACCTTTTATCCCAAGTGTAATATCCTCCCACTTTGAATGAATGAATAAAATATTTGTGACTCACACCAAATCTGGGTCAAATAAATAGTGTCAAAATTTATCCCCACATGCTAAGTGTCCATGTATTAATTTAAAACTATATCAAAGGGGGACCTGTCAATAGCATCACAATCCATGGAGTAACAGGGTAAAAAATACCATATGCCCTTTGAAAATTCTTAATAAAAAGTCTGAATCATTAGTAAAATTATTGCAACCTGCCATATTGTGCTTAATTAAAAAATAATTTTCTTATTTCTCAACCAAAACATTATGATGTTGTGGGTACTCAAAAGAACTGTCTCAATAAACTATTGGATAAGAAAATATTCACGCTTTTAAGTTCAAAATTTTATTTATCTGGATTAATGCTTTAATGTCCCAGTCAACATTTTTTCAGTCATGTCGGGAGGGGTCTTCCTGGGTTGAACCAGTACTAAGCCTTGCTCAAGGACACAACGCAGTGCCGCAGGTGAGGCTCAAACCCTCAACCCTTCGATCTCGAGTCAAGCACTCCACCACTGAGCCACTGCGCTCCCCATCTGATCTATGCCTGCAGTGAGCTGACTAGTACCACATGGGTTTTTGCTTATAAAATAGCAATGTCACATACTTGTAAGAATGCCTGTTCAAGCCATTCGAGAACGGCAAGGGCACAGATCAGCGTATAGCTTTGCATCAGATCAGTAACTTTGATTTCTGTTGCTGATATAGAATCCAATAGCTTCACTTATTCGCTATTTGGTTTAAACATATTTATTCAACTTTGTTTGTACATAAACAATATAAACAAATAAGGTGAGGATTATTCGCTATTTCACCCCAATTTTCCAGAATTTAGCTAGTCTCTGTAGCTGAGTAGCAGCCCTGAATACAGGTTTTCTCATGATGTGGTTCAAAATATGAAAGCTTTTATTTCAATATGCCTCCTATCATAATTAACTGGCAATAAAGCTGACATTGGACAAAAATAAACACAACACAGATATGATTAACTTCCATGAACATGTCCATTTGACCTGCTAACAAATATGAGGCCTGGGAAACAAAGGATGCAGTGCACACACCGGATAGGCCGCAATCGAAAGCGTTAAAGTATCGACGAACTTAGATCAAAAATTGTTGGAAACAGAGTTTTTGATTGCCATTTGTCGCCAGTTCTCGAAAAGACTCTTTCTAGCAATTTTTGAACTGCGTTTGTCGATTGTTATGAGCATTTTTGATTGCCGCCTATCCGGTATGGTGCATGTCTTTCACATGCTGTTTTCTAAGAACCTTTGCTTCTGACATCCACATTATTGACTGGTGTCAAAAATGAATTTTTGGCTACACACCTGCTAATCTGAGCCTTCTCTGATGTTTAAGTGGCTTTTCCATATTTTGATATTTGCCACTAGTGGCAAATATCAAAATAAAGAAAAGCCACTAATACGTCAGAGAAAACTCGGACTACACATCTGCATGTCAATAAATCTCATTTGCACTAGAATTTGGTCCACCTACCCATCCCAATCCCCCACTATCAAAAATTACACTGAATGTACCTCTGCTTGGTTATGCTTTATGAGCAGTCTAATCTGTGTCTTACCCACTATTTCACATTTCTCCATACACATTTCACAAAAATCTAGTAATTTGTCCATTTCAAATATCCACAAACCTATTAAGTATGTTGTAAAATAGATCCTTATGTCATTTCCAAACATATAGTTCACTAGAGCATGTCAATTTTATTTGCACAAGCTCTATATTTTAATATTAAAAGAAAATTATACAGGTCAAAGAATTCTGCTATGCCAAGGATCAAAGGATAAGCAAGAGTGATTTCAAAACATTCACATGTAAAGGTACCTTAATTCCAATAATCCAAGTACCCACAGCTAATTTGTACCTCAGGTTGGATATTTTCTCCCCAATATTTATCAAACCAACAAATTGGTATCTTTACCACCTTTGTCATAAACATTATATAGTTTTGTTTGTTTGATTTGATTTTTACATCCCATCAACAATCTTTCAGTTAAACAGGGACGGGTCTTCCTGGGTTGAACCAGTACTAAGGTAGGATAAATGTCTTGCTCAAGGACCACAACGCAGTGACGCCGGTGAGGCTCGAACCCGCGGCCCTTCGGTCTCGAGTCAAGCACTCTACCACTGAGCCACTGCGCTCCCTTTATAATATTATATAGTCCATTTGACTACCAGATATAGAAACAGTCTGAGCTGGGACTGCACTGTTTGTCTAGGCCTTTTTGGCAGGCAACTAGTGTTTGAAATTTTAGAACATACCCTATAAGGGGTCGGAGAATAGTCTCCTAGTACTTCGGAAATCTTGTCAAGCTAAAAACAATATTTCTGAAATGTAGGTTTACACGATACAAGTTTAACTGATATTATAATGAATTTATAAAGGACAAAGAAATGACTTTATAAGTTTTAACCCTCTTACTCTGCTATCAGATTTATTGTAAAATACAAAGGCTAACACTTCCTCATGCACATTAGCCCCTTTTTTGCTTCCTTTCCTTAAAGCGCCAATCACGACTGCAGCAGACGACAATTTTTGAGACATTTTTTGCAATTTTGGACAAAAATAAGGCATGCTATTTCATGAGAATCGTCTGCCAGCAGACAATTCTCATGAAATAACATGCCATATTTGTTATTTTTGAAAAAGCAGCAAAATTTTAGATTGTCGTCTGCTGGAAATTATAGGTGGCGCTTTAAGGGTTAAAATCCAATATGCATGTGCAGATCCAGAAAATTCCATAATGAGATGTGTGTGTGTGTGTGTGGGGGGGGGGGGGGGGGGGGGGGGGGGGGGGGGGGGGGGGGGTCCTAACGGTTTCTTTTTTTGTTCTTTTAGTCATCAATGTATTTTCACAGAGGGCCATACTGACCTAACTTGAGCCAGATCACTTGCTTCTCCAGGGGTCCGTACCAGTATTTCTTTGGAAACCTATAGCCACATGTGGTTTTCCAGAGGGCGAACCAGACCCCCTGTCCCCCCCCTCTGGATCCGCACATAATATGAATCATGATGTGTTCAAAGCATAAATAAAACATCATGACAGTCTACGCTCTCCATTTCATAGAACAAGATAGGTTTACTTCATATATTAGCTTCTATTTTCAAAAGTAGGCCAAGTCAAGGTCATTTATTTTGATATACAAATGTATTTTAACAGCCCTTCCCACAAGATGTACACAATGTCATGTGAAGTGTCAGTAGCCACCATTCAAAGTTTGGTTGCATGCATGCGTCACACACATCAACCAAAAATAATATGCCGGGCATCATTCATCAACAGCTGCAACTGTCATAAGAATACCCTTCCCTGAAGCCACTGTGAAAACACACATACACACATCAACTCAAAACAATTTGCCCCCCTCCCCACAAAAGATCATTGCAGTAACAAGACAGCATGTATCCTCGGTAACCCCAAGCGTGACCCTTTCCATTACACTGTATTCAGAGGCAGAATGCATCATACCAGGCTTACGGAGGAAGGACCTGAATCACACAGTGTAGAGCCACTGTGATATAAAGTTTGCAAAAATGGATAGTTACAGGCATTTCTTGTGCCTGGAGCCCTGACCTTCTTATCTTCAGTAATAGAGAACACACCTGTTTCTCACCTCAGAAAACCTCACAGAATATACTTCAAAGCTCTTAGAAATATTGTAAAACAAAAGTTTTAAATACATGTACATACTCTATATAAACACCTGTATTAAAGCTGACCAAAATAGCACCCACTTCAAAGTTCTAAGCTAAAATGTTGGAATTATCAAGTCTTTGAAACCACAACCTACATGCACTTGGCATTAACTGTTTGAATGCTAGGTAATGTTGCATGCTATTTTGTTGGCTGCAGATTTAAGAAAGAAAAAAATCATGAATAACATTAGAGTGTCAAACAGTTTGGACCAAATTCAAGCCGGACATTATGTCTGGAGGGATATATATTGGTCTAAACAGTATCTGGAGACAAAAGTTGCCACTAGCCAGGAGAGAGATATAGCAAATATTACTTATCCTGAGCCTTTTGGGGTCTGGACTGTTTGTACCGGCCTTTGCCTGTTTGAGAAGGGATCTACACTGTTTGTATTGGCCTTTGCCTGTTTGAGAAGGGGCCTGCACTGTTTGTATTGGCCTTTGTCAGTTTGAGAAGGGGTCTGCACTAAAAGAGTGCACTGTTTGTATTGGCCTTTGCCTATTTAAAAAGGAGTCTGTTCTGTTTGTATTGGCCTTTGCCTGTTTCAAAAGGAGTCTGTTCTGTTTGTATTGACCTTGGACCGTTTCAAAAAGAGTCTGTTCAGTTTGTCTTGGCCTTTGATAGTTTCAAAAAGAGTCTGCACTGTTTGGATTGGCCTTCGTCAGTTTCAAAAGTCTACGCTTCACCTGTTACCATGTTTGCTGCTATACACAGCAAATTCAGGAATGTCATGAAAAACAACTGTTTATGCTACAACTTTAACCCTTTAAAATTACTCCATGAGAATGCCTTTTAAAGCCTTTGAAATATTATGTATTTGAAAACATTATTTGCTCCCAATGAATTTCCATATTTTTTTCAAAAGTATTAAACTTTAAATTTTTCTTAAATTTTTTTCAATGTTGTCTAAAATAGAAAATTATGTCATGATCTAATTATAGCCTATGAAGTTAAGAGTTAAAGGAGCGCACCAGCCATCACATCAGGCTTCACTGTGGTTGTTCACTGCCTAGTAGCGCTACTTGCAACATCTCTTATTCCCAAGCCTCTGGTTTGAGTAGTTTAAAACTTTTAAATTATAGCTAGTCTCTGTAGTTAAGTGTGTTGCAATAAGTATTACCTACTCACAGACCTTGAGGACAGGTTTCCTCCTAATAATGTAGATCCTTAAAGTCAGGAATTTCTAATCAAGTTCCAACTCCAAAACCTCTCCAGCCTCCATTTCAATACATTTTGTACTCCATTTTACTTCCCTTATACAGGCTGTTTATATCCTTGTTTAAAACAATAAGATTTGGAAGATCCATTATATATGTTTAGGGTGCACAGGTTAGAATTTTCAAATTGTTTCATATCTCTCCTTATCCTTTGCTGATGCTGATAAGATGACTTATTGGCCATCAAGAAGCATTAATACCCAGTACATCTAGATCCAATTCAAGCATATTAAGGCTGGTTACTAATGAGGCTGGCAAAGGACAGTCAATTCATCAATACAAGAAAAGTGAGAAACTGCAGGCATCCCAGGGGCCTTACCACTCAACATTTCATCAGCTGCTAGCAGCTAGCCTTATTGACTTCACTTTGCTGCAAACAGTAAACTAACAAAGAGGACATAGAGGATCTTACATGAGTGCTCATGTTTTATTGAATTTGATAAAGGAGTTGGGGAAAAGAGGTGAAATGCGAGGCTGATAGGCTTGCCGAGCATTTTATCTCTTTTTCGCAACGTGTTTAATAAATTCAATAATACAAGAGCATGAATGTTATAGATTCTATTTATAATATGACATTAAGATTACTTTGAATCTCATTTCTGCCGTAAAAATGTTATAATTTTGTCATTATGTACGTAACGTTGTTATGGATGTCATATGGTTTATCTATTTTATTGCATGGCGTTATTTCACTCCCAGACGCGACATCATATGATAAATGAAAATAATGTTACTCTGAATCTAAACACACTATCCTGCTTGGTATGATCTTTTAAAGAGTGACTGGATTATCAAACTCTATCAAATTTAATTTTACCATATCCATGCACAATTGGTATGAACCTGGAGTGGTGCACTTAAGAATTTGCTTCTCTGACAAGGCCTCATTGCTTGAGGAACCTCAGGGTGCTTATTTCAAAATATGAGACTGCAGACGATAATACACCATCCGGATACCCGCTTTTTCTATCTTTGACCTTGCCCAGTACCCTCTACATCATGTGACCTATGCACCTGCAAATTTGAAGTTGCTATGTCCAACGGTTTAGGAGGGATGCAATAACAAGCAAATACATTATCTGACTTTTGACTTTGGCATCAATGTCTCATGAAATATTGCCCAGCACCCTCTACACCATGTGACCTGCAATGTTTGAAGTTGCAACGGTTAGAGAAAAGATGCACTTACAAGAAAATACAGTATATGACCTTGACCTTACGAGATGTTGCCCAGTACCCTCTACATCATGTGACCTATGCACTTGCCATGATTGAAGTTACTATGTCAAATGGTTTAGGAGATGGATTTACAAGAGAATACAGTATAAATCTTTGACCTTGGGGTGGTAGGTCACACAAGATGTTGCCGAGTACCATCTACATCATGTGACCTATGCAATGCAAAGTTAGAAGTTACTATGCCCAATGATTTGGGAGGAGATGGATTTACAAGAAAATACATTATTTGACCTTTGACCTTGACATTGGATTCCAGACAATAGTTGAAACATGTAATATTGTATCCTTGACCCTTATCAAATTTTGAGCAGTATACTTCTGAGAGTATTATTATTTCAACTCAAGAATCTCCTTACTATGTAAACAAAGTAAAAGCTGATTAAATCATGGATTACTTAACCCCTTCTTAACTATACTCTGAAGAATAAGTTTAGTCAGTACAGACACTGTGTGCAATTATTTTGTTTGACAGTCTTTATAATGACAAAAACCTTACTCAACATGAAATTAATTTAATTTCCTAAAAATGTGAACATTTTCAACAAAACATTCTGAAAATTAACCCATTTTCTTCATCTAAATCATACATCAAAATTCAAATTTCAAAACTCAAAAATCAGTGATGCACCCTTCGGACGACTTCCGACAGTATAGACGGAAATTCTTGTACCTGTTGCATGTCTAAGACGTTTAAGAAGTTTTCGAGCGGCCATGAAGCGATAACGTCATGTTGATGTCACTATGACCCTATCTTTAAGTGGCGTCGTTATCCGTGGTCTCCCTGGCGGAGGCTGGTCATTGTTACTGCCAGACTGTCGAAAACATGTTTGCAGACGAAAAATTAATCGTTCATTACATCCAAAACTAAGTGGCACGTCAGCAGCACGTGCACCTGCTTCAAACCGTCCAAACGCTGTATTTCTGTAATTTGTCGATAGCCTGGACGGCGATTTAAGCTTGGTAACACTAAATGTTCTCCGGATAATTGCAACAGGAACAACTCTCTTTCAATATCAAACAGCATATGAGAAAATGATCCTGTCGGTTTACCTCAGCACGTGCACGTCGTGCATTTTGAAATTTGGTTGATACAGTCTAATAGAGGCATTATTTATCCCACGATAAACAGGTACACGTAAAGTTACGATAATACAACTCATGTATACAATTTGACAATGATATATCCAGTATTGTTGATTTTATGAGAAAACATAAATACTGACTAAACTTTTTCTTCTGAGTATATGTAACTGTTTTTCATCCAAACCACAGATTTATAGTTGTTTTCTTTAGAATATAACACTTCACATTGTCAGAATATTGAGTAAATAAAGGAGAATTAATCCAAGAAATTATTATCATTAACTCACAACCCACAGGAAAATTTTTCACTTTGAGTTATCCACAGTTTAAATTAAAAGTATCCTGGTGGCCAACTTAGCTGTCAGATCAAACAATATTGTGAGTTTCTGAGTGTTGCTCTGCTGCCTACCATTAAGGTTCAGTGTAATCTGGCTAACATTTCGGGAGATGTTGCCAATGAGGCAGCCATCTAGGATATCAGAGCGTATTTGCAATTCCAAATCTCTATATAGCCATGATGACTCTGTTTACAGTATACCACAAAGTATATTATAGGAGATGGCATATTATCAAGCTCGACTGGCACCTGTGGACTGACCCACCATGTTTCGTTACAATCCAAATGATGTTATTAGAATGGTTTTGGTTATCGCCCCAAAGTTTCAGTTCAATGCAACATTTGGAAGGAGATAACATTTGAGCCGCCACAAAAGATTTCCAACAATGTGGTATGTGCGACCAGCCAAGCCTCAGATCAGCCTGCGCATACGTGCAGTCTTACCAGAACCTTTGCTAGTCACTTGAATATTCTATGAATGTTAAGCTACCGACCGAACATTGTTTGGAGTTTCTAAGCTTAACAGCAATCTGCACAGGCTTGTCTGAGTCTACACTTGTCAAAATCCACATTGTTGGAAATCACATGTCGCGGCTCATTTGAAGAATTCAAGATGACTGCCATGTCTGTCATCTTGGAAATCTAAAAGAATCTGAATCTCCAAGTTGCCACAATGCCTCCCACAAAGTTTCTGCTCAACCCAACTTATGGTTTGGGAGACTTTGTTTGAAGAATTTCAAGGTGGCAACCATGGTCGACATCTTGGATATCTGAAAAGACTGATTTAAGCAATTCCATGGGGAAGTAATAAAGTATCATAAATTTATCTCTGTACTGTAGTAGTTAAAGGACTTTCAGTTAGATGTCTTAATACATGGCCTGAAGACAGGTTAACAGATGAGTTGAGAGATGTTGTTTGAAAACATTCAAGATTGCCACAATGGTGGCCATCTTGGATATTGTGACATAATGATTTCAGCAAATCCTAATCTCCATGTTACCCAAATGCTTCCTGCCAAGTTTATGCTCAAATTGACAGATGGTTTGAGAGATGTTGTTTGAAAATATTCAAGATTGCCCTCATGGTACCCATCTTGGAAATCGTAACATAATGATCTCCATGTTGCACCGGTGTGTCCCACAAAGTTTCGGTTCAATATGACATACGGTTCGGGAGATGCAGTTGAAGAATTTCGAGATCAGATGGTTGCCATTTTGGATATCTGAACAGAAAGAAATTAGCAAATCTGAATCTCCATGTTGTCCTGAAGTCTTCCATGAAGTTTGGGTTCAAGCTGACGTATGGTTCGGGATGAAATGTCCTCGGTAACACCAGGCCTGACTCATTCTGTACCCACTGCAGTGGGTACTGAATGGGTCACGCCTGGGGATGAGATGGCTATCATGGTGGGCCGACCATCTCGGATATTGGAACTGCCCTGATGCTGACAAAGTTTCTCTCTCTTTCTTTCTCTATATACTGCCTGACGCCCTCACAAGCATTATCGGCAGGTGTACTTTTTACACTCCGGGTTTCAGATCAATTGGAGATATCCAAAATGTAAAAAGCTAACGACCGACAACAGAATCTTTGACAATCTTTCAATTACAACCTCCAGGAACCCCCCTATTCCCCCACAAAGTTTCACTACAGCTCTCTTATATATTCAGTTTGATTTTGTTTGTTTGATTTGATTCTTTACGTCCCATCAACAATCTTTCAGTTATATAGGGATGGGTCTTCCTGGGTTGAACCAGTACTAAGCTAGGATAAATGTGTCTTGCTCTAGGACAACAACACAGTGACGCCCGGTGAGGCTCGAACATGCAGCCCTTCCATCTTGAGTCAAGCGCTCTACCACTGTGACACTGCGCTCCCTATATTAAGTTTGATAACAGGATTCTAAACCAAAGCGTTCTATCCCACTCTTACTCTATTTCAAGTTATTAAACCTGTTCAAATAGTTTGTGCCTCCACAGAACACACCTACATTGATGAACAATACTGGTATCTGTTCCTTCATATATTATCATGGTGGTTTATCACGAAAAAATTGTTGAAATTTCCAAATTAATTTTTCAGCCTTCTATCTGATTTTGGTTTCTTTTAACGAACCTATGTCATTAGCCTTGGCAATATGATAAGAATAATTATATACTTTTGTTTTCACTTTCAATAATGAATGTGTGTAAATTTAAAGGTAAATTAGTTTGATTATAATAACTCATGGGTAAAAGGGTTAATCTTCATGAACTTGTACAGGACTTAAGAGTGCGTAACGAAAATTTAATTTTCTTATTTCTCAACCAAAATATATGTTGTGGGTACTCAAAAGAACCGTCTCAATGAGACGGTTCTTTTGAGCACCCAAAACATATGTTAAAACTGATGGGTAAGAAAATATTTACAATTTTACGCTGAAAATTATTGTTTATCTAAACCTATGCTTGTAGAAGATGATAATTCCCACCTGGACTATCTGGTAACAATTACCTGTTTAAATTCACTATGTCAATAAAAGCACACCCAACTTTCTATGTACATACCAAACCACAACAAAATAGACCAGAGATCTTCTGCATAACTATTTTGTTTGATTTGATTCTTTACGTCCCATCAACAATCTTTCAGTTAAACAGGAACGGGAACGGGTCTTCCTGGGTTGAACCGGTACTAAGCTAGGATAAATGTGTCTTGCTCAAGGACCACAACACGGCTCGAACCCGCAACCCTTGGTCTCAAGTCAAGTACTCTACCACTGAGCCACTGCGCTCCATAACTAATAGAGATGTATTTTGGTTAACACAATTCTTTTAACAAGAGCCCTCGTAGGTCAGCATAGCTTGCTAGAATCACACCTTCCAATGAAAGCATAAAATTTTGATATCCGTGACCTTTAAGACTCTGAGTAATTATTGCATAGATGATCAGAGTCTGATCATCAGACTATACATGTACGGTACCTAACTTCAGGTATGAACTTGCTAGATGATAAGCCTTTTTTAAAACTTAAATGAACAAGGTAAATTTGTTGAATTCTCATCCCCAGGCACAGATGGCTAATTAGCTTTAGGTTAATGTGATAATGCCATTATTGCTGCCAGTTCTGATGTTCTTTATTATTTAAAGGATCAACAACCAAACTGCAACAAAAGAAAAAAAAAATTTTGCTGATCTGTTGGCTTGGTAGGTATCAATTGGGCCTAGACTGGAGAAAACCTGTCTTTGGGGTCAATTTATGGCCAAGTAAGGATCAAATCATTCACTCAGCTACAGAGACTAGATATAATATTAAAATTTTGCATGTAGCAACTTTGACTTCAGTTACTATCCAGATAGCAATAACAATGGCACCGATCAGATTGCCTTGGTGCGAAGAATGAGGTCAGACTTTGCTCCTTTGGTATTCACATGCACAAAGTCATGACAATCCAATTTTTGATGACCTGTACGATTGATTTTCTGATGTCATGTCTAGAAATATTTTCTACATTGAGTTAAATGACAGATCTATCAATCAAAACTTAAAGGCAATAAATCTGTAATTTTGCATACATTTCTAATTTGAAAAAAATGATCAAAATATCCCATTGGGCCCCCAACATCATCGTTCTTCCATAGTTACTTTATACAGGCTGAAATTAATTTTCTACCGAGAGTAGAGCCTGTCTGACTTGTCTTTCTTGAAGACGTTATCTCCATTGAGTCCACCCAGAGTGGTTTTGCGGATCTGTTGAATCCATACGGAGCTTCACTCTGTCATTCCAAACCACTTCTTTCATGTTTCCTTTGGCCTGTTGTGTCTCTTCTATCCAATAATTTCCATTTTGGATGTTTGAAGATCCAGCCTGTGCTGCCCCATGGGTGATGTGTTGTGTTGTGTTAGTGTTTAACGTTCCACCAACAGCTAAGGTCATATGGAGACGGGGCCACGGCTTAAAGTCTCATCAGACAGACTGGAGAAGCCGGGAATCGAACCTGCGACCCCTGGTTTACAAGGCAAGTGGCTTATCCACTACACCACAGCGGCTCCTGCCCCATTGGTGAAAGTTCAAAATTTCAAAAATGCTGAACTTTAGAAAATCAGAATTTAAAACTTGCTGTATGCCTCCAAATTATCAAAGATTCCAAGTTTAATGGTCAAATACCTTTAGATAAAGTGAAACTAAATCTGAAAAGCTTTTATTACCTGCAGAATTTAGCATTTTGAGGCTGACTTTCTATGGCTAGTCAGCCTCAAAATCCTGAATTCAGGAATAATGCTGAAAACTTTCACCCATGCTGCCCTCTCTTTGACATAGCCACCTCATCATACTGGTGCTGAACAACGCATCTGTATCTTGTAAGCCAAGCTCTGTGAGAAAGGAGCCTGAGCTAACTTCCTCTTTGATGTTGCAGATACAGCGGACCATGGTGCTTTCGATATGACACAGGCAGTCTCCCAAGGTTTTAATGTCTGTTCCTTGACATTTACCAGTACTGGGCTGGGTGGGTTTATGGTTTTATGTCTAGGAGCACCAGAAGGCTCAACAGACAGTGACTTCTTGAAAGAAGGGGTCATGCTTAAAGTCTCATCCCACAGACTGGGAGAGCTGGGGATTTAACTTGGGACAAGATAAGTGGTTTATCCAATACACCACGGGGGCCCCATGTATCTAATGAGTGCAATTCTATATAATTATATAACCCTTTCAACAAGTATGAAAGTTACTGATGAAATTGCCACTTTAAAAAAAATGAAGGGAGATAACTCAACCAGAAAGCAATGGGGAGTAATCATTTTAGCTCACTTCCCACAATCTTGACCTGAAATATTGTAAACCTACAAAACATTATCAAAATATCTTAAAGGCCTTTAGTATGTTTTTTTTTTTATTTGATTCTTTACGTTCCAGTCAACAGTTTTTTCAGTATGACATGTCGGGACGGGTCTTCCTGGGTTGAACCAGAACTAAGTAGGGATAAATGTGTCATTGCTCAAGGACACAACGCAAAGTCACCGTTGAGGCTCGAACCTGCAACCCCTCAATCTTGTGCCGAGCTTTCTAGCACTCCCTTTATAGGGTATGAAAGTTAAGGAGCTCGCCAAAGATAAATCCAAGAAGATAACTCAAACAGGAAGCCAGGGAGAGCAACTGATTCTGGCATGCATTGACCTGTCATCCCCTATTGTAGATATGAATACAAGTTTTGTCAGTTCTTATTGCCCCTATTTGAAAATGATAGATGTTGGTGCAGATATCTAATGGACGCTGCAGTATATTTTCCTACAAAATCATGAACACTCTAAAAAAAATATGTCTACATGTGTATATAAGGAATGTATCACTTAGTATACATCTAGTGTATTAATGATCATAATTTAACCAAATCAAAAGAGTCTATTTGGCATGCTAACAAGCAAAGGCTGGGATAAGCATGTGCATAATCTGAGCAGTTTAATCAGCACATATGCCGATCCAGAAAATTACGTCCCCCTGTTTCCCTCCCTCTGGATCTGCCCATGCAGCACATTCTAGACTAGATTCTAAAAGCACCGTAGTTCAGTTGGTAAAGTCAGTGAAGTGCTAGACTCATGACCAAGAGGTCACAGGTTAGAATCTCATCAGCAGCCCAAGGATGGTCCTTCAGCAAGACACTTTATCGTCATGACTTGGCTTTATGAGTTATTCATATATGAGCCAGTGCATGAGATTTCCAACAATGTGGTATGTGCGACCAGCAAAGCCTCAGATCAGCCTGCACATACCCGCAGTCTGATCAGAGCCTTTGCTAGTCGCTTGAGTATTCTATGATTGTCAAGCTACTGACTGAACATCATTTAGAGTTTCTAAGCTGCAAAGGAGGCTGCACAGGCTCGTATGAGTCAACACTTGTCAAAATGCCACATTGTTGAAAATCACATGTCACGGCTCATATTTTCTATCATGACAAGGTAAGTTTAATTAAAGCTATCTACCACTACAAAGTGAATTCACTAAGATGACCTATTCTCTATACATTTTTACTAGACCGAAAATCAATGACGACCCTTCTCTTGCTAATGACAATAAGTTGTCTGCTATTTCATCTGCTGATTCAAAAATTCTCTAAAGCAACCAGAGTATTCCTAGCCCTTTATGTATAAAATAAGACCTGGCATTTATTCATTTTGTGTTATAACATTAGTTATGCCAAGTCTAGACCCAGATCAGACTGCTTCAGCAGGAGCAGTCTAAACATGAATGTTTGCTGAAATTTATCTGTGATGCATCAGAGACAAAAAAAAATCTGAATTAATATTTCTAGCACTCCGAACCAAATGTATGTCCACTTCACTTTCAGTTACAGGACCTCTCTTTCTTACTGATCAACTATCATCATCAACATCATCATCATCATCATCATCATCATCATCATCATCATCATCATCATCATCATCATCATCATCATCATCATCAAGTTTTAATTAACATGCAGGGGCAGGAGCATCTTCCACATCAGTGGGCCCCTCTCCAGGTAACTGGCTAGCTGCACACAGAGCAGTTTTTACTTTGGGTAAGACTGCCATTTGTATATTTGTAGCAAAGTCTTATGGCAGGATGCTCTTCCTTTCACCAATTCAGACACTTTTGGCAGTCCAAGAGCTCAGCCTGTTCCCTACTGACTTGGGCTGTGTGCTCCAGTGTTGGCACCATGAATAAGAAGTGCTCTTCCCCTGGACCACTGCTACCGCACCGGGAAGATGGTCTATTGACTCCTGCTCCTGCCTAGAGAAACTCCAAGATGTATGACCCTCCCGGGTTAATGAGCCCCATCTACCCACATGTTACAGGTGGTACTGGCTTACATTGTTACCAGTAGCAAGACTGATCTTGAGAAAAAGACCAATCTGGTCCCGACGCAAGACCAATCTGGACCTGACGACTATAGTCAGGGAATTTTTTGTGAAATCAGGTGCCGAAATTCGGCCCCTGAGATGACCCTTGTCCCAATTGAAATAAGGTGACCTTTTTCCAAATTAAAAAAAAAATCCCAATCTTAAAAAAAAAAAAAAAAGTTAAGATATATCATTCAGTCCCACACACACCACACAAGCTACATGGTGACATTCTACAACCATTGCATCTCATTTCTCCTTCAATTTTATGGCAATATAGTATGTGTAATAGCTAATTTGTTTTTTTACCCCAATCGTGCATCAATTTAGAGGTTTACCGCGCTTTTTCCCAATTTGAAAGGCTCTAAGGGCAAAAGTTGGTTCTTCCCAAAATTGCAAAAAAATCCCTGATAGCAAAAGTTTAAAAGTTGGTTATTAAACAAGATGTTTTCTTATCTGAAGTTCTGGCCTAGATTATCAAATATTTGATATAACTATCAAATACTTGAAGGTTGACATTCCTCCTTTAGAAGTAGTACCAGGATAAAACCTATCTTGGACCAACATTTAACTCTTTGCATGCTGGGTAATTTTTTATGCATTTGTTGCCGTCTGATGACAATTTCATATGAACTTTTTCAAAAAATTCTTTCAGGAACACAAACAGCGTGTCAAACGGTTTTGGATCCACATCATGTCCATCCTGATCTGGGTCCAAATTGTTGGCAACGGTTGTCAGCAGACAAAGCAAGTAAAAGAGTTAAAAACATACAATGTAACACAAACAGGTAGGTGAAAGTTCAACCTGAACTTAAAAGGATTCAAATTTTAAAACTTGCAGGATGCCTACAAAAAATAGATAATTTAAAGTTAAAATAATTAATTGTGTTGAGATAATCTGAAAACTAATCAAAGAAGCTGAAAACTAATATAATCTTCTTAATTCAGCATTTTGAGGCTCAAAATCCTGAATTCAGGATTCATCCTGAAAACTTTCACCCATGATAACAGTCCTAAGGAGAATCATGTTTGCTGATAAGCATTTGCTATAGATTTTATAGGCACTCTCCCTCAAAATGAGGTACTGCTACCGTGTTTTACTTCTAGACAGATAATGCTCTGTTTTTACACCCTTCTTGAACTCATCCATATACATATAATGTACATTGTGCATCATGAGTCATTGTTAAAAAGCCAAAGGCAACCACATTGCCACATCAATGTTTCTATCTTCTATTCCCTTAGGGTCAGTCGCAATATAGCTGACATGCAAGGAAACCAAACCAGGCCTTCAGATTTATGGTGGGCCCCTGTTCGTTGTCCCATGATTTCAAAATATGGCCCATCACTAAAGGGGTACGTGCATTAAGAGGCTATTTTGGCCCCCCCTATGAGGTCAAAAAATAAAAGTTGCCCTTCACAAGTTTCTTTGTATTAGTTTATCAGAACAATAGCCAAAAGGTCAAAGTCTGGCATTGATACGACTTTTATGGTTGCTATGGTAACAAAAATGGTCACCAAAATAGGGCGAAAAATAGGAAAATGACCATTTTGGAGCAAATTTGAGGCATGTAACAGAGGAATTAATATAGAGCACAAGCAAATACCAAAAAAAATTCTAACAGATGATGAGAATTATAACGGCACACAATATATTAAAAGGATTTTTTGGTATTTGCTTGTGCTGATATCTAATTCTTAAAAATTGGTCTCCAAAAAGCCTCAAATGGCAATTTCTCTATTTTAAGTCTATTTTGTCTGCCATTTTGGCTACCATAGCAACCAGTAAAAGTAAAATAAATGCCAGAATTTTACACTTGGGCTATTCTTCTAATAAACCAATACGATGAAATTGGTTAAACGCAACTTTCAGTTTTTTGCTCTAGGGGGGGCCAAAATAGCCCCTTAATGCACGTTCCCCTTTCCAAGGCAGTGGGACCAGTGGACCCACCCTTTTAAGTTTTGAAAAAATCTCACTTTTAATAAAAATATTCATCTTATAGCACATCTTCAAACAGCACAAAACTGAAAGTGCATGTAGGATGTCGATACAGTAAAACATGTCTTAAGCAGCCACTCAAACAAAGACAAAACAAAGATCTTAATAACAAATGGTAGCTTAATGAAGGTGGAAAGGATAGCAGAATGCTCCAAGGGGAACATTCTGCAATCCTTTCGACATTCATTATCATACTTTTGACCTGCATTCAGCGATAATCTGTCTTGAAAACCAATTTTTGGTCTTCTTTTTTGAGTGGCCTCTTAAATAAGACAGGTTTTACTGTATACTCAGCAGTCAATATACATATATGCATACAAGTGTCTGTGTCAGTATGTAGGTAAAGTATACTACCCAAATGTCAACTGTGTCTATTAGTTTGATATGCTTAATACTTTGGCCCATCATTTCAGAAAATGACCCACCATTTTTCGCTCCATGGGTCACTTTGGCTCACCAATCTTGAAAAAAAATCTGAAGCCCTGCTTAATCCTCCCCCCACACCATTCATGACAAATGTTGTCTGCTCTCTCCATAGCTAATGCACTATTAACACTATGGAACCAGATCAGCTGGATTAGGGTGTCTAGTGTTCGCTACAAGAGTAATAAAAATAGCCATCAGGAGGGATGGCAAAGAAGGGATGGCAAATCCCCAGACCTAAGAATAAATTATAAGCAGTTACAAACTGCCAATCTAGTATATATATTTGACGAGATAATACTGAGTGTCACGGAAGCTTTCCCGGGTAGCAAGGTTGCATGCGACACATTGTCTAGACCTGGCATATATGTATACCAAATACATGTATCATCAAAATACATTGTATCTCAAAGGGTATAAGTGTTATTAAGCGCACAAACCGTCCCCTATAAAGCTTATTCAAGGGAGATAACTCAAAATGCCAGCAAGGGAGAGAAACCATTCTTGCACGCGACACACTGTCTTGACCTGATATACATTTGTACATGCCTAACAAATATTATCAAAATATCTCAAAGGGTACATGTACTACAAGAGTCATTGAGTGCACAAGTTTTCCACTATTAAGTTCATTCGAGGCAGATAACTCAAAAGGCCAGCAAGGGAGAGCAACCATTCTTGCACTTGTATTAAACAGTACCTTAATTATTAAGCATAATTTTATTTACACAAATTAATTACCAAAAAAAACAGGCCCTCTAGCAGACCCTCATGAAATTAAAGGTTTTTTATAAAGGCTATTTTAGGCAAAATAAAGGTTATTTCATTGAAATTTTAACAAAAATAAAGAGCAAATTAACATCAAATTTTCTAGTATTTTTTATCGGATCTTGATCTTTAAATCCATGTTACGATAGATAAAGATATCATGAAAGGGGTGCAGAAAATCCTTTGCCAATACATGTAAATATATAGCCCATTATAGCTATAATTACAACTCAATATAAAAGTTAGTCTTCTTGTTTACTACCTAGTTATAAACCTTGTTTTTTAATTAAAGGCTTGTGTTGAGCAGTGTTGAATTGAATAATAAATCACATATTTTCTAACCTGGAAGGGGGTTCGGGGGTCCTCCCGCGAAAAATTTTGAATACCAAGAAAGCAGGAGAAGCCATCTCTGGTCATTTTGTAAGGACAATTTTACCTTCAGTAAATGAACAATTTCAGAGGATATTGCAACCAATTTTATTGTATGTTTATTTCTAATATAAAATTTAGACATATATGCATATTGTCTGTATTTGTCTTGGGGTGTAGATAACACTGATTAGATTTGACAACCTTACACAACGACATAAGAAATTCAGGACATTAATCAGAAGTCAGTAAACCCAATAGATGCTTATTCCATTAATATTTGTTGGTGCAGTTATTGCAGTTGGAAGGGTGTCCAACCTAATGTCTTGAGTTTTGCAGGTTCTATTCCCAGGTCGGGCACATTCTTATACTAGTTGTACGTTAGCCTTACTAGTCAAAGATGAGCACTAAGTACTAGTAAAAGGATATGGGTTAAGCCGGCCTAGGAAAAGGGCGGTTAGGATCAACTGGTCATTCCAACATTAGCTCAGCTGTTTAGCATGGATGTACAGCATGAAATAAACCCAAAAGCATTTATTTTTTACCTTACCTCGATCTTTTTTTATTAATGCCTAATCTGAAGCATCAGAAAAATTAGAGTCACCCTGGTGCAAGAGGTAGGTATAGACACAATGGTCTGAGGGTGAATACAGCTTTCTGAAAAGCTCAAGATGTCACAGACATTCTTGTCAACATACATATGGTCTATTTCTTATGTTCAGGCTGATCTTTCAAAATTTAAAGGTTTATTAATCAAAATAAAGGTTATTATAGGTTTTTCAGCTAAATTAATGGATTAAAAGGATTGCAACCAAATTAAAGGTTTCTAAAGGTTTTAAAGGTTCCACTAGGTAGCCTGAAAAAAGCAATTAGATCTGATTCGGTATCGTAATACAACACAAGATAAATTCCGAATACGCAATGCGAATAAATAGCTGTGCGTACAGTCTTTTATCACTTTGCGTCCGTAAACTCCCCAATTTTCCGGTACAAGATCAACTGGAAGTATGTTTGACTTTATTGGGGAGTTTGCACCATTCGCGGTTCAGTTTTAGTTCAGAGTGGCTAAAAGAACACAGCCATCTGACTAGTTTAAATCGAATGATAGCATCGTGTTTGCCCAAAATGGCTGCCAAGTCGAAGCGAGGGCGAAATAAGGCTAATTTTGTGCAGCAAAGCAATAGAATAACGGTTATTTAAGTTGGTCTTCGTTCAGGTAATGTTGATACCCTTATTGAACTGCTTCAGACCAGGCTCAGAATTGTATCCTCACTTTTCAACAAGAATAGACATCCATGAAATCGAAACTGAAAGCAGGTTCCATTTGGCCATGAAAGTGTCTAAAACAAACTGTAAAATCATGGAAAGTTTTAACATCTGTGAAAAAAGCAAAATACGCAAATAAGCATTTCTTAGAAATTTTAAATACCCAATTAAAATTCTAAATACCCAAAATGAACGAAAAAGGAGTGAGTAACATACCCAATTGCTCAAAAAATTAATTTAGGTACTGATTAAAGATATTGAGTGCACAAGCTTTTGATTACGGACAGACTCTCTTACATTTGGATTCTTGTTGGGTTCTTACAACGTTAGAAAAAGTAGCCAAGAAAGCATAAGTACTCAACAAATCGGGAATAAACCTCATTGGACTAGTCTATTTATATCATCACACAGTGACACATATCTGTTGTTTTCATTACCGGGCAGCATAGCGCAGTCGGTAACGTGTCTGGCAACAGATTTGAGTCTGACTGCAGATCCAGGGGTCGCGAGTTCAATCCAGGTCCAGTCCCATACTTTCGTGGAGATTGATTATGAAATATTTTTTACGGTCATCCCGGTCAGTCGATACCGCAGGATCCCTAAAATGCTATAATTTATATCATTTTACTCTATAATAAAAGCACCGCAAGCACTGCGTAATACCCCGCCACTGCTGGGGGCACCAAAAGTTATTTTGTGAGATATATAATGCCTAAATAGCAACAGAACTGAGATAGACAGTGATATGACGTCCTTAGTCACAATATGTAACCTTTGATGGTCAACATATCTGTGAAGTTTCATTCAGATACTCCATATAGTAAATGAACTACAGGTCAAAAACCATTTTTCAGATCAATCAAGGGCGGATAACTCATGAACTGGAAAGGTAAGGGTGACGGTCCTTACTAAAAATATGTAACCTTTGATGTTCAACATATCTGTGAAGTTTCATTCAGATATTCTATATAGTAAATGAACTACAGGTCAAAAACCATTTTTCAGATCAATCAAGGGTAGATAACTCATGAACTGGAAAGGTAAGAGTGAAGATCCTTAGTCACAATATGTAACCTTTGATGATCAACATATCTGTGAAGTTTCATTCAGATATTCCATATAGTAAATGAACTACAGGTCAAAAACCATTTTTCAGATCAATCAAGGGCAGATAACTCATGAACTGGAAAGGTAAGAGTGATGGTTCTTTGTCACAGTATGTAACCTTTGATGTGAAACATATCTGTAAAGTTTCATTTAAATATTCCACATAGTAAAGGAACTACGGGTAAAAAACATTTTTTAATTCAATCAAGGGCGGATAACTCACAAACGGGAAAGGTAAGAGTGACGGTTCTTAGTCACAATATGTTACCTTTGATGTGAAACATATCTGTGAAGTTATATTCAGATATTCCACATAGTAAAGGAACAATAGGTCAAAAACCTTTTTTCAGACCTATCAAGGGCGGATAACTCACAAACTGGGAAGGTCAGAGTGAAGGTCCTTAGTCAGAATATGTAACCTTTGATGTGCAACATATCTGTGAAGTTTCATTCAGATATCATGAATAGTAAAGGAATAACAGGCCAGAAACCATTTTTCCAATACGAAAAAGGGCAGTAACTCCGTTAAAAATGGACGGATTTTGCCCATTAACAATCCCATACCACTCATCGCCGATAACAATATGTATGCAAAATTTGAAAAAATTCCGTGAATAAATACTCAAGTTATCGATCGGAAATGATGCGGACGGACGGACAGACGGACAGACACCGAAGGGTATAACATAATACCTCGCCACACTTTAGTGGCGGGGTATAAAAAGCTCAATATATTTGATTTGGTGACATTTTATTTTGAAATTTAGCAATAAATACTAAAAACTGCCTAAAACTAGTATGTACGAAAAAGTTTAAATGAGTTCAAACCAGCATTATGCAGCACAGGTAGGCTACTGCAGGATCCCTCAAAGTGCTACTATATAGTTAATTTTCTTCTATGAAAAGCTGGATACATCATTCAAGACATATTTTTTAACTAAATGAGTGTAGGACAAAAGCCAACTAGGACAAAAGCCCACTGGACAAAAGCCCACTAGGACAATAGCCCACTGGGACAAAAGCCCACTTATTTGCATTTAACAGGGATAGGTTTGAACTGATGGACAAACCCCAGGGGCGGGTATTCTCATTTTTTCTTCATACGTAGGCTCGCACCCAGCATCTAACATTCACCCAAAAAAATATCATGACTTTCAAGCACCCCAAACAAATATATGAAATATTTGAAATTTTAGCAACCCAAAAAATATCCTCCATTCTGTACCTTGACCTTCAGAAAAGACCCTAAAATGCATAGAAATGACCTCTAAATAAAGTCTAATTTTGTGATGACCCCCCCCCCCCAAAAATATCCACAAAATCATCTGAAACCCCCCAAAATATTGAAATTCAAAATTTTGACCCAAAAAAAATAGCCAGAGCCTACGGATGTATGAAAATATCAGAGTACCCTCACCCCCTGGGAGGCAAACGGACAGATGGATGTACGATGAAGAATCTCCCTTCTTCTCAAATCTGAAATTTCAAACATCTCTTTTTGTTTGGTACCTCTCATAAAAGTGCATGCTAATTGTTACTACCAGATCAATGGTCACTTGGATTAATTAGACCTATGTTTCTCAATTATAATAGTTTGTTTGACCCAAACTGTAAAATTATAATCTTCATATGGCTTTTAACACCCAAATTAAGTTGTTTGTCACAACATACAGGAGAAATAATTTTGTCAGTGAAAACACACTGCATTTGCAATATACCCTGAAGGAGCAGTCTGATCAGGGTTAACAGTTTTATAAAAGACTTAAACCTATTTTTTTTCAAAATAGTGGGCTTTTGTCCACCAGCGGTTCAGTTTGGCGTCGGCCATTGGACATAGTCCGAAAATAGTTCCAGATGTCCGAGAGTTTGCTGTCCAGTTTGGACAGTTTGTCCGAGACGATTTTCAGAAGTGCATACTGTACGGTAATGCACAGTGATGCAATAGTATTTTTGTTTTATAAAATGATCGCTGATTGGCCAAATGTCTGTAAGCGGTAGGCTGGTTCGCATAATTTTACCCCTAAAATACTTATTCTTTAAAGCAAACCAGTCATGAAGTTTTGTTACGCGATGCCTGATTGGTCTATTGCATCCTGTAAACTTCTTACCTCGATTTCATCTCGAAGCGGACAGCATATTTGCATTGGCATTCGCCGATAAAATGACTAAAAAACTTAATTGCCACCAAGAAACAACGGGAACTCCAGTCGCCTCATTAAATAAAAAGCCAGCCAATCAATCAGTCCGCACCTACCATCCGAAATGGTAGCAAAACTACCCCTAGTTTCATTATGAGGTGGGCAGATAGCATTTTCGGTTTATGGTGGTAAAATGAGTGTCTGAAAAAATGTCCTAAAAAATTTCCAAATGTCCGAACAATATTGGGGTTGCTCAGACAAAGCGTCCGAAGCGAATTTCAGTCCAGCTGAAACCCTGTCCACCCTGCCAAATTAAGCAGTGGGCTTTTGTCCAGGGGGCTATTGTCCAGTGGGCTTTTGTTCCTTCCCCTAACTAAAGATATAATTGGGGGAACCTGTTTTATATTGTCACACATGTGATATTGCACAACAGGATACTGCAGGATTCGTCAAAAAATATTTCAAATATCATCTTAATCTAGGAAAACCTTAAATCATGATTTATAGTCATGAAAATTATATAAAATATAAAAATAGGGAATAATCATATAATTTGTCCAAATTTAGTATTGAAATAATAACACCAAATTTAGTTATCCTTAGGCTAATGTGACCCTGGGAATGTGACAGGATGTCTTTTTAATCAGTTGGATTATTGCATGGCTATTTTTACCAACAAAAACAAGTGGAGTTATTATATAACTAAGAAAAAAGACTGAATTTCATTGGCTTAGAGCGCTCACGTGGCCAGTCAATATATTGTCATATTCACTGGCTTGCGCGCACTTGCCAGTGTATATTAGTTACTAAAATTAGACTCCTTGCTGGTTTTTTCCGTTCTGGTTCTGCTTTTCTAAAGTGTGGCTAATAATCATATCGTAGATGCTGAGAACGCAACAAATCACGCACTGGAGCTGATCTAGTTCTATTTTAATGCACAATAAACGGCGAAAACAAATTTGAAGTCTTCAGCTTCTTCCAACTTTCCGCCTTTGCACTGAAGAACTCCCGCCAATACTTAGACCACGTCGCATACGTTTACATGTATTTGTAACTTCTTTCAAGCGTAAAAACGACGTTACACCGTCTAACGCCATGAATGACGTCATTTACCAGTAACAAATGACGTCAGCTATCACACATTTTCCCTGCGCTTTCAAAGCCGTGAATTATTGTTTGGCATATCACACTTATTCTATCATTGGCTCTACATGCAAAGTGTGTTAGAATTCTTGTTTGTAAATGTTGAATGATGACACTCATGCACAACATATATGCAATAGTAAAAGGGTGGTCTTATTTAGGGTTGCACTGTTTCTGCTAAATGCTTGTCTGTCCCAACACTTGTATATAAGTTCAGTATTTTTTCCAGCTGTAATAATACCTGTACATCTTTCTCTAAATGTTATATAATAAAACAGTTATAAAATGCCTATTCCATGTAATAATATGATAAAATCCATTGAAAACGCCCATATAAAGGGATCCTGCGGTAATCAGACTGACCCCCGACATCCTCCTCACTTCCACTGAATCATACTATCTTCCGATACATCTTAACCCCCGAGGGGGACATCAGACGGGTATTCCGGAATACCAAGTGCTGAGGGGGTTAGTTGAAATAAAGTGATAGAAAAGGTGGTGAGATGAGTTTGTACAGTGCGAGAATGAGTGTTAGTATAGGTAAAAGATAAAACAGAAGCTGGTATTCAGGGGGACACATGAACTACCTGGCAGACAGCACCGCTAAACTGTGCCAGGGTGGGAAGGGTCGGTATGTTGACAGGGAGGGCGTTCCAGTGGATAATTGTTCTAGGGAAAAATGTGAACCTGTAATAGTCTTTGAGAGTCTGGATCTGTCTGTATGCTAAAGGATGTATGTGTCGTGATGTTCTGGTGTTTCGAACAAGGTAGTCTATGCAGGGATTGCTACAAGGTCATATGTGACTTTATACATCATCACGAGTCGGCTATCAATGCGACGTTGGTCTAAGGGCGCCAGTTTAGGTCCTTCAACATAGCAGTGACACTAGCGGTGTATCTATAATCTCTTGTAGCCCACCTTGCAGCCCTTCTTTGGACTGCTTCCACTTTATATATATCTGATGTGGTGTGGGGATACCATACTGTTGAAGCATACTCCAACTGAGGCCTTACAAGAGTTTTGTATGCTACTGATTTAAGGTCCTTATTATGGACCCGGATATTTCTTTTAAGGAAACCAAGAGTTTGGTTTGCCTTTTTTGTGGTGATGTCAATATGTTTGGACCATGAGAGGTCGTCCGCAATGGTGACCCCTATGTACTTTGCTGCTGGGACACTTTCCAGCTCTACATTATGTAGAATGTACTTGGTGTTGAGGGGTTTTGCCTTTTTTTGTGATTTGAAGGACCTGACATTTAGAGGGGTTAAATTGCATATCCCACATCTTTTCCCATTGTTCGAGACTTGCTAGGTCTGTTTGTAGGACCTCGCTTTCTGTGGTTGAGCTGATTGCGAGGTATAAGGCAGTGTCGTCTGCGAAAAGTCTGACTCTGGATTTGACCTGCTCAGGAAGGTCATTTATGCATGCAAGGAAGAGGATTGGACCGAGAACAGAGCCCTGTGGGTCGCCAGAGGTGACTGGGATTTTTTCTGAGTTAATTCCATTGATTACCACGGCCTGTTTTCGATTATCCAAAAAGTCCTTAATCCATTTTAGAGTGTCTCCTCTGATGCCATAATGGTGAAGTTTTAGAAGTAGTTTTTCATGGGCAACTTTATCAAAAGCTTTACTAAAGTCCAAAAGAATAAGATCAGTCTGTTTGCCCATCTGCATAGTTTTGGCTAGTTCATCGATTAACATTATAAGTTGCGTCTCGCAGGATCTCTTTTCTCGGAAGCCATGCTGCATTTCGTAAAATATGTCCAGTTCAGTGAAGTGTTTAACCAGGCTAGAAGCAACAATTTGCTCCAGAATTTTGCACAGGACACAAGTCAGTGAGATTGGCCTGTAGTTGGATGGGTCAGATCTTTCGCCTTTCTTGTAAATTGGGGAGACATTTGCTTCTTTCCAAATGTCTGGTATCTTTCCAGTATCTATTGATCTCTGGAAAATAAGCTGCAGGATGGGTGCTAATTCCTTATGCAATGTTTGAAGGACAATGGGTTTGAATTTGTCAGGTCCTGCAGCCTTGTGTGGGCTCAAGCCTTTAAGCAGCTTGTCGATGCCTTCAGCAGCTATGCTTATGTCAGGCATTTTTGGATGGGGGCTGGGCTGGAATGGTAGGTTGGCACCAGAGTCATGCAAATCTTGCAATGACTTCTGGGCAAGGGACTTTAAACTTATGGGGGTTTTGGGGCTAAACACTGACTGAAACTGGTCATTTAAGGCATTTGCTTTTCTTACTTCCGTTAAAAGAGTTTGACCATCCTTCTTTAGAGGAGCAATGCCATTTGAGTCCTGTTTGGAGTGCTTGAGCAGGGAGTAAAGCTTTTTGGTTTTGACCTTAGGGGGTTCCCCTACATCTTGGTCAAGAATTTCGTTGTTTATGCCTAAGATGTCCCCTAAGTATTTTTCATAGGCTTTTTCTGAAACCCGCCTGACTAAATGCTTATAATTGAGGAATTTACTTTGGTCATAAGGTCTGCCGGACCTAGACCAGCGTTTATAGAGTTTGTCACGTTTTCTCATTAGGCGGCGGATTTCTTGATTTATCCAGGGGAATCCATCCTGAGTGCCTGATTGCCTAGTGGGGATGAATTTGTCTATACCTTGCTCAAGTTTGCTAGCAAACCTATCCCACATACTTTGTACACTGGTGGTGGCAAGGTCAGACTGTGTGAGTTCGGAGTGGAGATCCCTCATGGACTGTTTCAGCTGGTCCCAGTCGGCCTTCTTATATAATAAAATAGTGCGAGGGACCTGCTTTGATATTTCAGGCTTTGCATTGACTTTAGCTAATACAATGTCATGGTCAGAGAGACCAGGGATGATTGATACATTTTCCACGAGGGTAGGGTTTGTTGTGAAAAATAAGTCCAGAATGTTTTGACCCCGAGTTGGTGAGGTCACGGTTTGCTCAAGCAGACAGTCGTTCAGTGCCTCAATGCACTCCCTATAAAAAGTTGGATGGCCACAGTCTGGTAACGGTTTGAGATTTTCCCAGTCAACTTTGGGTAGATTAAAGTCCCCGAGAAGCCAGACAGTTGAGTTTGTTTGGTTGACTAGGGTCAAAGATTTGATCAATTCTTCAAAACTTGCTTGGTCTGATTCATGCGGTTTGTAGTATGCTCCAATAAGAACTGATTTGGATCCAGCAAGGTTCAACTGGACCCAGAGGTTTTCACAATTTGTATGGTAGGCTGATTTTAATTCTGATGTGAATTTGGAGTTCACCAGGATGATGACTCCTCCTCCTTTTTGTCCAGACCTGTCGCGCCGGTATACTGTGTAGCCTAGTTCAGGCGGGAAGTATTCATTATCACGAATTTCTGCTGTGAGCCAGGTTTCAGTGCCGACAATGATGTCCGGTTTATGTGTGCTGATAAAGGTATAAAACTGGGACTTTTTCTCCCTAATTGACTGGAAATTTATAAGAGCTATTTTTACAGAGCTGGTAGTTTTCATACAAGAAGGGTTGTTGTCAGTTACAAGCGAAAGTATGTGCATGAAGTACTGGTTAACTGCTTGTTCAAGCTTGCCCAATGAAAGTGTGGTTAGATGAACTGACCGTCCTGCCATGCCTGCCATGACCATAGCTGTTGACTTAGGACGTAAAGCAACAAAAAAAACATTACCCCACCCACACTTTTAGAATGCCATTGCCTGCTAGCTCAGTCAGTGCACTCATACATCAATATGGTAGATATGGCAGTTGTAGGCAATTATGCACTAAAAACGACTTCCACTAATACCTGTGTAGCGACACTAGCTATTTCATAAACAGCCAAAGCAAATGTCTAGAGCTCAAGTTGAAGTTTGTTGTTTTCACATCCGTCACAGGAAAAGCCCAAACCACGTGATTCAGTATAAGTGACGTCACTTTAATAGAGCGCCGCGTGGCCGAAAGAATTCGTCAAGTATGAGCATTTAAAAAAATCCGGATGGCCTCAACTTATTTTACTGATGGTGTCGATTCTCGAGGAAGAGTCACGTACCGATATACTGGTATTATGCCCTCAACTTTGAGGATTATGACCAGTGGAGTTAAAGAAGAGTTATAGTAGAGAAAAGTATAATTACATAAGTATGAGGGCCTGGATGGGGGGGGGGGTCTGGTATTCACTATTCATTAAAAATTAAGCTCATTATTCATCTCATTAAAATTTATTCATTAAAATAGGACCAATTATTCATTAAAAGCAAGAAAGGTGGCAAAGAGATCTGATTATTCACTATTCATTAATTTTTTCTTCAATTCATTAAAAAAAATATAGGATTATTCATTAATTTTTAGGCCCTTATTATTCACTATTCATTATTTTTGGCTCATTATTCACTATTCATTATAAAAAAGGGCCATTATTCACTAATCATTATACCCCACCCAGACCCTCAATTATCAAACCTGGCCTAGCTAAAGTCTTTTTTATTTTTTTTTATTTTATCAAAATTTCCAAATTCGCACTCCCTGGTGTAATGCTCAAGTATATTTAACTTCACTGCCTCCGGTAAGACAGAACAAACATGTTGTTATTTACCATAGTGCCTATAGTGCTCCTATGTGCTATTCTGAACATAGTCCGGATTACAGAAGGTCCACAAGTCTTCTACGTTCATCCTGCTGACACAAGCTCAATTGTTGTCTTTGACAAACTGTACGTGCAAACAAATATAACCACCTCAATCCCATGTACAGCCCTATCACGATCATCGTTCTGCCATAGACCCATCAAACCCTAGCATCATCTCTTAGTATCTTGACTCAAGTTTTAACCCTTTTTTAGCAGCTTTTAGAAAAGGGTTTGGTTGCCAGTCTACTCTGCTGAGACTACTGGAAGACTGGCGCAAGGCTTTAGACAACCATGAATGCATTGCAGCAATATTGATGGACCTGTCCAAGGCGTTTGACTGTCTCCCCCATGGGCTTTTGATTGCAAAGTTAAAGGCTTATGGACTTTCAGAGGAGGCGGTCAAACTCTTGGACAGTTACCTCAATGACAGGTCTCAGCAGATTAAACTGGGACCATATGCCAGCTCATGGGAAAAGCTTTTTAAAGGGGTTCCCCAAGGTTCCATCTTGGGACCTCTCTTATTCAATGTTTTTATAAATGACATATTTTATTTTATTGTTCAAAGTATTTTATACAATTATGCAGATGACAATACTCTCTCTTTTATACATAAGGACCTTTTACACCTTAATTCAGTTTTAGAACAAGAGAGTCAAATTCTCATATCATGGTTTGACCAAAATTTAATGAAAGCAAACCCTGACAAATTCCAGGCCATTTGTATTGGTAAAAAGACTCATGACAACATCGAGTCTTTTCAAATTGGCCAAACAAATATCAAATGTGATGACAGTGTTACCTTGCTAGGTATCAATATTGACTATATGCTTAAATTTGATGCCCATGTTTCTGAAATTTGCAAAAAAGCCTCGAAACAGTTAGCAGTTTTAAAACGTTTGGGTGGATTTTTAACTAAGCAAGGAAAACTTGTAATTTATAACTCTTTTATAGCCTCAAATTTTAGCTACTGTCCCCTTGCTTGGCATTTTTGTAGTGCAGCAAGCACTAACAAACTCGAAAAAGTTCAAGAGAGGGCATTGAGATTCATAAATAATGACCATACATCAAGTCTCAATGACCTGCTCAAATCAACAAAAACACAGCCTCTTCATGTACGTAGGATAAAGCAAATGGCATGTGAGGTTTTCAAAATTATAAACAAGATGTCACCAGAATACATAAATGACCTTGTAGAAATTAAAACATCAACTTATAATTTCAGGGCAGAGAAACAGGCAGAAGTCCCACGGGTAAATACAACCAGGTATGGGCTGAGGTCCTTCAGGTCAGAGGCGGCCAGGGTATGGAACAGCCTTCCAAATGAGATGCGGGTTGCAGAATCATACCCCCAGTTCCGAAGGCTGATCCATAGCTGGGACAGCCCCATATGTGGATGTCCTCTATGCTCGACCTGATTGAGGTTATTTTTTCTGTTCAGTTTCTGCTTATTTTTAATTTATCTGCTGTTCTTATGTTATTTTGACCGTTTGTGTATTCCTTATTTTTCGCTTAGGTAAGCCAGTTGTCTTGCCTTTTTCGCTTTTCGCTTAAGGTTTACAGCCACAGGTCCCGATCAGCGGCTGTATATGCATATGATCCAGATGCACCTTGATATCCTTGAGATAATCTCAAGGATGTCATTTAGTGCAGTAAATGTGATAGTTTTTTAAGTATCTACAGAAAATATTTTATTTTTCTAAATTTAATTTCTATTTTTCAAACCTAGTCAAAAACACATATTTTATTAAATTTTATGTATACATAAGTCCTTTCCATATCTATAGTCTTAATCAAACATCTATGTTTTTTTTCCATATATATTTTTAAATCTTTAACCTAAAAAATGTGTATATAATGTTAATAATGACTTTAAATTTGTTTTTATGTTGCATGCACTGTGATATTTGTTATATCTTTTTCATATGTTTGTCGAAGTAAAAGCCCTACAGGGCTTATGTTTGATGTTTATCATATTCGACGTTAAATAAATCTTCTATGTCTATGTCTATGTCTTATATCTTAGTCAAATGCTGTTACTCAGATCCTCAGACACAGAACTGAACCCGGGGCCTCGAGCTGTAAATTTCCCATGTGGAGTCTGCAGAAAGGGATGTTTCTGGCGGCAACGTGCCATCTGCTGTGACAGTTGTGAGATATGGTACCATGCAAAATGTTTAAACATGAAAGATGAGATATACCTGCCGTACACACGTTCTGACGAAACTTTTACCTGCTTCAATTGTGGTATCCCAAACTTTTCTAGTGGACTCTTCGATACAATTTGTTGAGGTTCGATCACCAGCTAGGCTTCAAATAATTATCTGGCTTCATCAGAATCTTCAATTTGGAGCAGTGACATCCCAGAGTCAACAGGTAGCAGTACCTCGTGTGATATATCAAATCTTTCAAGCATCCCAAATTCCTCTCTAAATGACTCTTCTATCCTTGAAGAAGACGGAAGACAGCCGTTATGCTCAAGCCCAACAAAGAAGAACCCTAAAAACTCAAATCAAGCAACGTTAAGCTGGCATCACTTAACATCCAAAGCGTAATGAGTGCAAAAATGAAACCAAATTTCTGGAATTTCCTCGACAACGTACAGGAAGATATTGTTTGTATATGTGAGACCTGGCTATCATCCTCTGTGGGAGACAGTGAGGTACTGCCAACAAACAGCCCCTACATTATCTACAGGAAGGACAGACCTGATGGATATGGAGGATCACTCTTACTGATAAAAAGTGACGTCATCAGCAAACCCGTGGACATCCAGTCTAGTTGTGATGTTATATTTCGGAAAATCCAGTGCTCGGACTCCCAGACCCTGATCATTGGCTCTGCATACAGACCGACAAACCATGACACAGATTATGCCAACGAGCTTGTAGAAGTAAGTAAGGTTGCAAAGATCAGGAATCGATACAATCAAGTACCACACCTGACCCAGGATACCAATGGGAAAGTGACAAACTCACAGAAGACACCACAAACGAGAGCCAAGAGGTCAGCCCTTTCCCAGCAGGTGACCACGAAGCACATATAAACAGACGCGCACAAAACATAGCAAACACAAGCAGGATAAGGACTCAACAGTAAATTAAACTGAATACCGGAGCAAAAGAAATCCAACAGGTAAACCCCGGTGGGCCCGACAAACAGCCAAAGCATCAGGCCCCTACCATCTCATCAATAGATAAGTCTTTAAGTCGGAACCATCATAGAGTCTGAAGTCCGACCCACCGGCGTGCAATTAAAGAGGAAAGCAAAGTTGCCAACTGTGATTGGGTTGACTACCAAGCATGCAGTCTGTTGCAATCCAGAAAGTATGTCACAAACATAAGGATGCAGTTGTCTGGGTAGCGGGTGATTTCAACCTTCCAGACATTGACCGGTCGAGGAACACTATTACTGGATATCAGTACAGAAAAGATGTCAACAAGGCCTTCCTTACCCTTCAAAGTGATGTAGGCTTACACCAGATTATCGACAGACCCACCAGAGAGGATAATATTCTTGACTTCTTTTTCACAAACAGACCATCACTAGTAAATAGATCAACAGTTATACCTGGAATCAGCGACCATCTTGCTATTTTTATTGACTCATATATTACCATGACACGGCAAAAACCAATTAAAAGGACTATCTTCATGTGGGGCAAAGCTAACATACAAGGAATAAAGGAGATGTGTAAAGAACTTTCAAAGTCTATTATCCAAGGCTACACCTCCAAGAGCAACATTGACAATGTCTGGTCATTTTTCAAGGACGGGTGCCAGAAGATAATAAAAGACAATGTGTCATCTCGAACAACATCTTAGAGATTCACACAGCCCTGGATTAACAGAGATGTGCGACGCATCACTCGCCTGAAAAGACGCTGGTTTAGACATGCCAAGAGATCAAAGCACCCTCAAGACTGGCTAAGGTACAAGGCTCTTAAGAAGCAAGCCCAAAAAAACCTGCCAGTTATACGAACGACATGCTGACGATCGACAACAATAACCCAAAGCGCTTCTGGAACTTCATTAAATCCCACAAGAAGGACAGCACAGGTGTTGCACCTTTGAAGAAAGAGGGACGTCAACAAAGCGAACATCATGGGTGAGCAATTCAGCTCTGTCTTCACCCGAGAAGACCTGTCGGAACTACCAGACCTCGGACAAAGCTGAACACCCAGCGCACCACCCATAAAGGTCAACACCAAAGGAGTTCTGAAGCTTCTAAAAGACATCAAGCCCCACAAAGCGACTGGACCTGACAACATTCCTGGAAGGTTGCTGAGAGAAGCCGCAGAAGAATTAGCTCCTGGCCTGGCCCACCTCTTCCAAATCTCAATTGAAAATGGAACAATCCCACTGGATTGGAAATCAGCCCTGGTCACTCCAGTCTTCAAGAAGGGAGACCGATCGTCAGCATCAAACTACAGGCCAATCTCGCTCACGTCTATTGTGTAAAAAAACCCTTGAACATGTCATCCACTCCAGTGCAATATCCCACTTTGACAGGAACAACATCCTCACTGACTGCCAAAACGGATTTCGTAAGCGCAGATCGTGCGAGACACAACTCATTCTTACTATCGACGACCTAGCCAGAGGACTGAATGACAAGCAGCAGACTGACGCCGTACTACTCGACTTTTCTAAAGCATTCGACTGTGTCCCCCACCAACGGCTGCTACTCAAGCTGAAGCACTATGGAGTACGGGGGAACATTCTCAGCTGGATAGAAGACTTCCTGTCTGCCAGAACCCAAGAGATCATCATCGAAGGCTCAAAGTCATCACCCTCTCCAGTTATGTCAGGTGTCCCTCAAGGCACAGTCTTGGGTCCGCTCCTATTCCTGGTCTATATAAATGACATGCCAGAATGCGTCAAATCAGAGATTAAACTCTTCGCTGAGGACAGCCTGCTATATAGGAGGATACAAAACATTGCCGATTGCCACCAGCTTCAGGAGGACCTAAATAAGCTCCAAGAATGGGAACAAAGATGGCAGATGGACTTTAATGCAGACAAGTGCGAGGTTATCTGCATCACTTATAAAAAGAGGCCCCTTTGCTCAGACTACACCATCCACAACCAGAAGTTGAACATAAAGACTGAGGCAAAGTATCTGGGAGTGACGATCAGCAGTGATTTATCCTGGAACAGACATGCAGACAATGTTGCGAAGAAGGCAAATTCCACCATGGGATTTCTCAAGAGAAACATTCGATCTGCACCACAAGCTGCGAAGGTTACTGCATACAAGACGTTTGTCCGCCCTATAGTGGAATATGCCGCTACAACCTGGGCACCATCCACCGACACAAGCACCTATAAGATCGAGATGGTCCAACGAAGGGCAGCCAGATTTGTTACAAATGACTACGGCTGAAAAAGCAGTGTCACAGAAATGATGGCAGACCTTGGCTGGGACACCCTTCAAAAGCGTAGAGATCTTGCCAGACTCAGCATGATGTACCGGATCGTACACAATTTAGTGGACATACCAGTAGGGCCTTACCTGACTCCATCGAATAGCATGACTAGAGGACACGACTCTCGCTTTCACCAAATCCGGACTACGAACAACACCTACCAACAGAGCTTCTTCCCAAGAACCATCGTCTTGTGGAACCAACTCCCTCAGACTGCAGTAAGCCAGACAACGCTGGAGGCCTTCCAGAACCAGCTGGCAACTCGCACCTTCTAAACGCCACACCTTGTTTTTATCCGATTTTAACTACTGTACATACGCCTTTTATCCGTGGCGCGTGGGCATCCTCCACCACATTGCGAGAATACTCAAGTACTGAGGGAGACAATTAATGATGATGATGATGATGATGATGATGATGATGATGATGATGATGATGATGATGATGATGATGATGATGATGATGAGCGAAAGCAGTAAAGATAGAAAGAAAGAAAGCTACATTTATGTCCAGCTATCGTTGAGATAAACATTCTGACCAAGTGTGATGAAGATCAGACCAAAATTGCAACCGCTATATAGTGCGGACACCATATAATGGTTGCAGTGTAATTGACTATGCAGCTGCTTCCACTGGCATCTGTAATAAGGTATCTTAGTTTAGAGTTCACGCTTAACACCATTTTCAAACCATTGTGCCATTAGCTGTAGTTTAATGTTCCCTTTTCCTAGAGGAAATATCAATAGAACCCCCTACTGGTAAATTTGTATGGGATTTAGAATCCAAAGATATATACTCTCAAAAATACAATCTAGGCATAAAATAAATTTCTTAATGAACATCAAAATAACTGTGACATTTAAGTTAAAACATTTTCCTCTATATTATGTGAAACAGCTTCAGCATCTGCAATATTCATTAAGAGTCAAGCCCATACACACAAACAGAAACACAGAGTGAAAAAGAAACAGCGGTTTTTGAATCTTGTTATGACTTGCATTAGGTTGTTAAAGGGGACGGCAACCCTGATTATTAATTTGTTTTATATAAAAGAGCGTAATAAACCATGAATTTTTATACCAGTTTAATCTAAATTGGTCGAAAAATGTGGAAGTTGTGGGCATTTGAATATTTGCAAATGGACTGTAATGGAAGCGGCCATATCGTAAGCTTAGTGACGTCACTCAGCCTAATTAAATATGCGTAATCAAAATAAAAGACAAACTGAAGGATTATTTGCATTAAGGTGATACGGGACCCATGTCAAAAGATAACTGAGTGTTTTCAAAAAAGTAAGAGTTATCTTTATTTATTGTCTTAAAACGTACAAGTATTGGCGTTCACAAAAATATCATTTATCAACACATCTGTATGACCAAATATATTTTGACCGTCTGGTCCAGTTTCACCCCTCAATGCGTTCCGAGTTATATTCTTTGACTTTTCGCTTACTGTAAAGGCGGCGCCTCATGAATGCTTAATTAGTACTGGACAATCTTAGGCATTGGTAAAAGCTGAAAATGAGGCGTCTTTGCACCCTTACTTACTTTTATTCAAAAGTAACTGTATCATTTTGCGCCATTATCTCATTATAGACCCAAAAACATAATTTAGTTCTGAAAACGCCAGCAAAATAATTGCATCTGAAAATGTCTATTTAACATAAGCGTAGAGGCAAACATTGTGGACCCAGATCAGAATGCTCGTAAAGGAGCGGTCTGATCTGGGTCTGCACTGTTTGTCTTTGAGGCTTCACATATTTAAGTGGACAACAAAAACATACATTTTGTGATCATGCGCTTTAAGGGTTAATAAATGTGAGTTCAGTTTGTATACGGTTAGGAATTTCTTGAAATGCACGCACGTTTGCACGGCCTAAACAACTTACTAATTCTTCACCAAATTATAAATAGAACCTGATTTCTTTTGTTTTGCAGATAAAATAGCCCAACAACGCCAAAATATGAATATTAAAGTTGCCGCCTTTACAGTAGGGGAAAAGACTATTAATACCTGGTCAGGCAATTCTGGTCAGAAAGTTAATATTCATGTGTATTCAATGTATGTACTACGAGGGTCATCCAATAAGTTCTGACAATGGCCTCATATCTCAGAAACTGTTATTGAAATCAGAATTCTATTACTCATTGCATGTGGCCATGGGTGTTGCCTACTCATGTTTTTATCATAACTTGATCCAATGCCATAAAAAATTTTAAACAACACTGTGAGAGCCCATGGCCGCGAAAATTCACGTTTTTAAATGATTTTTGCTGGGGGTAGAGTTAGTTAAAGATGCAGTATGCCTCTTTGGAAAGTTATATTAGTGGTTGGTGATGATGTCTGATTACACAATTGACCCATAAAAGCAAATACCGCAATGAAATTAACGTAGTTGTTCTGGACGTTCTTGGTTGCTAGGCAACAACAGAAAATTAGATTTTTGCCTCACTTTAAGCGCTAATTATATAAGTAATTACGACAAACTTGCATATAAGTAGACACATGTTTCGATAAATCTGTTCTATAGTCTTCTTAAACAAATACAAAATACTAACTTTCAATAAATGTTTTATACCAAATATTATACACTATTAGTACAACCCATTTTCAAGGAAAATATTTCTTGCAAAATCGATGACATATCATAATCAAAACCCTGCTGACACCATAGTTGCTAACCAAATCATTATCTATGACGTTCAAAATCAACACATAATGTCTTTATTTATCCATATAAAAAGTTTTAAAAGGGAATCTGTAATTTCTAAGAAATATAGGCATGTGTACCGCATATAGTGTCCCGTCCATGACCCTTTACCTTGTGTTCTTTAGTTGCATAGCAACCGTTGCGATTGCAACATTGAAAATATTTGAACTTGTGACTCAATTTCCTATATTCTAAATAATATGTGAAGATTAATGAAACACATCCTAGAGGAAAAGTTTTTGTTTTATGCAGGGACTTATATATCAAAAGGACTGGTTTCTTATCTATTTTACCAATATTATTGCCTACGCGTAAATCGGGTATACGCCGAGATAAATACCTTCTGCCTCCATTTTCAAAGAGGTTGTTCATAGCGATGATTCATAGAAAAGTTTTCAATATTAAAACCGTGAATATTCAATATATGTGGAGAAAATTCTTACTGAATATACGAGAATAAGTTTCTAAGTAACCTCAAATGTGTTATGTTGGAATAAAATCACCAGATAATGGTTAATTTTCGTGTTATTTTGGACAGATTGCGTTGTGTACAATTCGCCATTTTGAAAATGGTGGAAATTAGAGTTTTACTGAGGCACTTGTCACTTTAACTCTGACAATGTGAAGCGCTCAATGAGTGTTATTCTTTAAATTCCTGAACGTTAATATATTTGTCCCTAGTCTGCATTTTGTAGAATATCGTTATATTGCAAACTTAGGTTGCAGAGACGATATGAAAAAGAGGTAAAAAATAAAATTTCCAACTTTTCGTACTACAACTGTATATATTCTATACCACCGAAATTGTCGGTTATAAGGCAAATTAATGTAAGTACTTTGGCTATACTTAACACTCGAAACTTAAAGTACACATATTTCTGAACTAAAATTTTATTTTTTTTTATCAAAAACAAAATTAAATCGTGCAGATAAGATGCTAGCAAAATCGTCTTTCTTTTATATTCTCACATAACAAAATGGCGGAAATGTCAGAAATCTAAACATTGCCTTTAATGTACACCAGGAATTTAGCCACATTGCAGAGTTCAAAAGTGTGAAAAGCATATATTTAATTATAAACGATGCTTTGTCAACCATAGATACACTTCATTTCATTTCCTTAACAAGCGTTTATTTAACAATTAGCAATGGAGTTGGTAAGATGCCTGTGAGGAGTAATAATTTCCGCGACTGTGTTAAATATCTCTTCAACCCAAAACGACTTATTTTTTAAGTGGTATTCTCAACAACTGACAATTTATAGCCAATTAACAGATTTATGTCAAAAGAATTAAACAAAAGACACCGAATTTCTATTTAAATTGCACTATTTAACTCATTTACGCCGAATGGAAAATTCCCTCTCCACTCAATTTGACTAGACTATTTCGTTTTAAGGAGTGTTGGGTGGCATTTTCATATTTTTAAAAAAAAAATATAATAGAACATTCTGTACGCAAACAGTGGAGACCCTGATCAGATACCGTGTTCTGCTGGGTCTGATCTTGGTCTGCACTGTTTATAAATGCCCCACAAAAAGGATGTTAGGCTTATGTGGTTTAATTGCGTTGTATGAAAAAAATGCCATCTTCCATGTTAGCGAAGTGTAGAAAAGCCTGATGCGTTATCTTTATTCTTGGTTTTTTTTTCTGAGAACACAAGATTGTTTGGTATCATAATTGAGCCAGTGCATGAGATTTCCAACACTTTGACATTTTGACAAGTGTAGACTCGGATGAGCCTCTGGAGCCTCCTTTACAGCTTAGAAACCCCAAATTGCGTTCAGTCAGTAGCTTAACAATCATAGAATACTCAAGCAACTAGCAAAGGCTCTGATCAGACTGCGCATATGCACAGACTAATCGGAGGCTTTGCTGGTCGCACATACCACATTGTTGGAAATCTCATGCACAGGCTCATATTATATCTGTATTCATGATCCGTGCAATACTGAATGAACTTCAACCCACGTTTATGTGCCTTTTGTGTTGTTTTTATTTAAAAAAATCCTCATCGAAAATTCATTCGCTTTTGTTGAATAGTTTTATATTTCATTTGTTTTACCAAGATGCATTTCTTAGATGCATTTCTTCCGTGGAATTATTTTATATTTTACTGGAACAACATCGTGTTTGGTATCAAATGTTAGCTAGAAACTTCCCCATAAAACAGTACTATATTCTTTTAGACCTACCGCTTCTTACCGAGAGGCTAGGGCGGAGAAACAAATGCCCATACACATGCGCATCTCTTTCTTTTAAAGCGATCGTTCACTTCATTGGAAATTGCCTGCTGCTTACCTGGATTTCAACGCGGCAAAGATCGAATAACGATCATTGCTATATCTATTTTAGTACCTAATCCAGGTACTATACATCCATGTTTTATGGGGTCATTGTCAGAACATTTTGGATGCCCCTCGTATTCGCTGTTAAAGTGTCTTGCCCCATGGCACAACACTATGACTCTGGTGATGCACAAATTAGTAATCCTTCGGTCCCTAGTTTAACACTCTACAAACTGAGCCACTGTGCTTCATAAGTCCATTATCTTTGTAAATATGACGTCTTGGATGGGAGGGCTCCCTTTTTTTAGCGTGGATTAAACCCAAGAGCAACATATTGGACACTGTTAGAGCGCTCTCCAAATGCTGGGACGTGCCTTTGTGCTATATTTAGCTAGCCAGTGGGGAGTTTATTTGACTGAGGCTTATTTTGTATATATATGCGAGCTGTGAATAATCTAATATGGTCGTCCACATATGCATGCTTGTCTTAGCATTAACTAATTGCATTTATGAAAAGATCTAAACCCGTGTATCATCCTTTCTTTACCCATTGCCGCAGTGGTAGACTGTTCAACTTGAGACCAAGTAGTCCCTGGTTTGAGCCCTATTGCTTGTTTTTTTTACTTATTTGTTTGGACAAGCTATTAAAGGGAGAGAACCAGTCTACCTTCCGCGGAAGGAACCTTTCTTCCGGTGTATAGCTATATACCCACGTTGAACCACGTCTACGCCCAAGAATAGGAAATAGGAAATGGGACGATTCATTCTCTTGAATAGCGTTGCGGTTAATTCACAACTCGTACTCGTTGGATTCTTCTCTTCGCTTGATTTTTTCTCAAATTATGGATGATCAAGGCTGTCCTCGATGTAAAACGACAAAATACAGAAACCCATCCCTTAAATTACTGGTCAACATTTGTGGTCATTCATTGTGAGTACCATTATTTGTCTATATGTTTCCAGGCCGATTCGCAACAGCGCAATAGTAACAAGTATTAGCTTTTCAAAAAAAAGCTGGCGGTCGTTTAGCACTATTACTGTATTATTCTTGCACAATGCCAGGGGTGGGGGCACGTACCCCCCACTCCCACGAAGAGCACGTGAGTGTCTTAAAAGAAGTTCGCGCATAATATGTACGGTAATGGTTTGGGGTGTCAGGAGTGCCACTTCATCAATGTATACACCACTGTTTTTATCCTCACTTTTTCTTGTTTCTACTGTTTAATACACTAACACTACGCACTTTTATTCCGTTCTCCCTATCAGCTTTATTTTTAACTCTTTTGTTGCATGTTCATTGTTGCAGGGAACCCGTCACGTAATACTCATATGAGGGTGTATGCAGAGATAGATAGATAGATAGATAGATAGATAGATAGTTTCAATGGACGGCACGACCGTTATACTAACAGATCAAATTCGCAAACGAGTTTGCCTCGCACTATAATAGCCCTACAGATTCATGGACAGTTTTGCCTCGTGCTGTAGGTTAACTCAAGATATTTGGTACCCCGCTCTTTGTTCGTCAGCGCATAAAGAACAGCCTGAGCATGGCATAAAGGTTGGGTCAAAACCTGAATTTGATGTTTGATTTGCACAAAGATTATATATATGGCTCGGCCACGGCTGACCGTAATAATAATATATATCCTGAACGTTTTGTAAAATTGAAATTGTGGATAGAAAGAAAACTTACATTAATTGTAGTGATCTCACTTGCAGCCTCTTGGTAAAGGAGTTCAGTAGTTTCTGTTGATTTGGCTTAACTGTAAAAATGTGCTGCATTTTCGCATCAATGAGAGGCTGTCAGCCAGCCGACATATGTGTGTTCCGAATGTATAAAGTGTAGATTATCTCCCTTAGAAACAAGTAGTTTAGGTTGTCTCTCTCTTAGAAATATGTAGCAGATTTTTATAACAGAAATACTGCGAGGCTCGACACGGGATGGAGCCGCTGTGATATAGTGGATAAACCGATTGCCTTGTAAACCAGGGATTGCAGGTTTGATTCCTGGCTTCACCAGTCTGTCGGGTGAGACTTTAAGCTATGGCCCCGTCTCCATATGACCTAAGCTGTTGGTGGGACGTTTAACACAAACACAACAACAAAGCCCCAACATGGAAAAATTATGCCCCACCTCGGACCAGTATAAACTGACTGGTCACTGACGGAAATACAAAGTTATGTTGTAGAGGCTTTAATTTAGCGCTATTTCAAAGTACTAGAGCCAATAAAATTGATTCAGAGTTACAGTAAAAGAATTGAAGTTTTCTCATCTTTTTATTTTGACTTCTGACGTTTTTCAGCCCAAAGTGCCGGAAATAGCTAAAAAGGGTAGAGTTAACCTGCCAATTGATACTGATCACTATAACTTAAGTTCTTGTTTAAAGAAAAACTATCCATGTCAGGGAACTGATCTTCACCATAATTATGCACCGGTATACCACCTTTATGTTCTTATGTATTTCCAGATTCATCTTGGGGCCTTCAGAAATGTATTGGCAGTTTCATGTTCACGTCGGCACCAGCCATTAAAGGGTCACTTCCGCCAATAAAGGGTCACTTGACAATTTTAGCATGTGCAGGGGCTGTCTTGAAGCATGTTTTGCCAGTCAAAACCACTGAGCAAACTTTGTAAACCTTTTCTGAATAAGACACAGTGATGATTCATCTCTAATCAGTTTTTATTTTTAAATGCGGCCTCAAAAGATCAAGGCTCCAGATAAAAGGGGGTAAAGGGTATTTCAGCATTGTTTTTTGGAATTTAGCATTGCAAATTAAATTGAAGGGTAAAATACCCTTTGCAGTTTGAGATTTCAGTGCTGATAATCAATTTATGTGGTGAAATCTTTTTTTCTTAGTAAGAAAAAACTAATTAATATACACCAACTGTATAAATCTTGGAAGTTTTCCTAAAGATGCAACATGATTTTGATGCAAGCAACTTTTCTTTAAAATATGGTAAGCAAATATTGGGTCTTTTTACAAGGCTTTGCATTTTCTTCAATTTGATATTTTAAATATGGAGTAAAATACTCATTAAATTAAAAAGTAGGGGGTGAAATACCCATTGGTCCAAAACCTTATCTAGACCACTGGAAGATGTCAAACACTGAGGCGTTTGAGTCAGTTTGGTCAAAATTTTCATTTTTTTTCATGGTCTGTTATTTTCTTGAAATTTTTGGATGGAATTTGAGAGAATGTCACTACACATCAGAAAAAGTGACAAACATCATAAATTCAAGCATCTGTGAACCTATTGAACCTTTAATGGACATTTTGTTGGCTAGTAATACCAGCTTCATACACAAAATATTGGAAAGGTATAATGCAAATCGAGTTGATGTGTACAAAGTACATAAATTATACTCAATGTTTATGCAAACCATTATTTGAGTTTCTTTTTTTGGGCTTTTTATTTGGGAACAATTCCTCCACTTTGCTTTTTTGCTATGGAAATCTTGCATGATTAACGAAATGTTTGATGTACGTTTGACTGATTTAGATCAAGAAGACATTATTGTTTACAAAAAAATAAACTGATTTATTTTGAAGGATAAGTCACTGTACCTGACTGGAGTAATTGATATCAGATTATTTTCCTATAAAAAATGGAATCTTTGTTGGAAAGTAAAAATGACCCTTTATCGGGGGTTATTCGTTATTGGCAGGTTGACTGTTCCTAGGTCCTAAAGGCTGATAAACATTCAATAAATATAACAATACAGTCTTAAAGTATATTGAGCCATTGATTTTTGAAGAAAATTCAAAGATATGCAGTGAAATAACAGAGATATGATTATCTAATCTTCAACATGCGTCAGTTTTGAAAGCTCAGTCACCGTTGAGCCACGACAACTTATTTCCAATATATACATTTAACTGTATGTAAGTTTATTGGGTCTGAGGCGCCACACAGAAATTTCATGTGCTGAATAGGCGCAAAACAGCATTTTTCTATGCATGTATGGCACGGTCCAAATAGTGACTGCAGTATTATTTTTATATTTTTTGCAAGTAGAATGGGACCATCAGAATATTTTGGTACTTATGTGTTACCCCAGTTACCGAATAGTTCCCTAGGGTAACTCGAGTGACTGTTTAAGTTCAAAAATACATTTATCTGGGCCATAGATATAAAAGTCATGGGTTTCACCATATATTCACATGATCGAGCTGGAACTGGCATAATAACCGGATCAGACCTGAATTTGGTGCTTTTTTTCCACTTTCTTGCCCCCATACATGTATGAGTGATATTTGACAGCATCTGGATAATATCCAATTAATCTATCAAATTAGCAGGTACTTCAATCTATCAGACTCATTCAGAGTTTGAGTCTTTGCTGTATTATAAGCATCTCCAGGACTTCAGTTAAGAGTGTGTAACAGAAAAATAATTTTCTTATTTCTCAACCAAAACATATGTTGTGGGTACTCAAAAGAACCGTCTCACCCAAAACATATGCTGAAAGTTGTGGGTAAGAAAATATTTACAATTGTAGGCTGAAAATTTTTGTTTATCTAAACCTGTGAGGCCTTAATGAAATAAATGTGTGGTTCCTGTTGCATACCAACAAAATTAAGGGTAGGTAGGTAGAGGAATTATTAAATTTTGTTATAACATTTACGGCAAATGTTCTAAAATTACAAACACTAAAAAATAATTATTTTTCCGCTGTTCGTAATTTTAGAAATTACGTTTATGAAAAAAATGCCAGTGTTCGTAATTTTAGAATGTGGACTTTATCATGAGAAAAAACGGTATATATGCATGTCAAAATGTGGTAGAAACGTGTTGAAAACATGGCGATATGATTCTGTGCTATCTCCTCGTTTTTCTTTTCTTTTATCTTATTAAAACCGCCGCTAAATTCATGCGGACTGAGTCAGTAAACTGTCCAGCTCGTGCGGCCAGGCACGTGCATATTATGTCACTCAATTTACTTACAAGTTATAAAAGTTCACTGATTCAAACTATTCGATATTCTCCTATGTTCACTCACCGAATCACTACACTATTTCGTTCTTCCTTCAGAAAACCAAAACGCTTTCGCTCGCTCTGCCGACTTCGAATTCGAGTTAATATTGTACTCAAGAATTGAAACCGCTAGACATCTCATACGATCAGATTTTTGCAAAGATCTACACAAACTTTGAAATACATAGACGAGTTCCCAGAGTAAAAAAGAAACTGACGAAATTCAGAACAAACACACACATCTCATGATCCGCCGATGGAATGTTTACTTTGATGTGCCTGCACCAGTCTCTCTCTCTCTCTCTCTCTCTCTCTACATTTGCAAACATGGTTTGGATCCAGATCAGACCCGAATGGTATTCAGGATAGAACGTTTCGTCTTAAAAATGTGTGCATGCGGTAGAAAGGACGCAAAGCGTTAATACTGTGGAATGACCGACTTTGCCGTACAAAAGCCGATGCGCACTTTAAGTTTGAGTTTTGGGTCCTCATCGGAAGCAGTTGTAACAAGATTGATTGACTGACCCAAACATTGTGTTTCGATATTTTAAGAAACCAAGCCAAAACAAAAGATTCGTTTGCAAACACCGTGCAGTCTCTGCTCGACGGGATCCAGAAGATCGTCCGACGTGCCTGATCAGGGGCAATTATGCATAACAAGATTTATAATCTAGTCCGACTTTGCGTCCGATGATCACCACACGCTGAAAGGAACATTTCAGACAAGTACCTTCTTTCAGATGCATGCCATGGGCGGATCCAGAGGGGGACGGGGGGTCCGGACCCCCTGAAAAATCACAAAAATATAGGGTTGCCCGGATCCCCTAAACATCACAAAGCTACCAAGCCAGCAAGCATTCAATGGTGGGCCATTATCGACAATGGCATTTCGCTGATGGGCCGATGGTGGTCCATTTTTAGTGGCATTTCAGTCTTCTCTTACTACCCCCTCTGACAAAATGTTCTGGATCCGCGCATGCATGCAGTGCGTGTGAACCGGCTCGATTGAAATTAAACTGTCGACGGGCATAATTCATACGCGGATCCAGACAGTTTTGTCAGAGGGGATCCAACTTTGATAACGTTTGTTTTTAAAGTTGATGAGGGGAGGGAGGATCCAAGTCCCACTTTAAGCGGGCCATCATTGGCCTGCCAGCAAAACGCCATTAAATGGCGTTTCAATGGCATGCCAATGAATACCCAACATTGAATGCTGGCTTCGCAGCTGCGATTTTCAGCGGATCCGGACATGTATTGCTAGAAAACCCTACATTTTGTGATTTTTCAAGGGGGGGGGGGGGTCCGGACCTGGATCCGCACATGTAATTTCATGATATTTTGGTACTAACAACGTGCGACAAAGACTCAGACGAGCCTGCGCAAGTGTGCATTCTCAATACATAGCATACAATACAGCATTGATGGTCAAGCATCACCGCTTTTATGTTGAATGGATTAATTTTGTGTCTCACGACTGAAACCACCACTTGGAAAAAAGGCCCTTTTGTATATAAGTTTGTATAAGCAAACTTACATAGCAAATCTACTCAGTTGTTTAAAGCTGTAGTTTGCATGGCTTTTTTAAAGTAACAACATCTATTGTTTCTTGCAAATGTTCAATTTTGACCACCAGGCAGCGTATGACCAGTGACCTATTGACTTATATATATAGGTCACTGGTATGACCTAAGTCCTTCATGGTGGACACAAGCTTAGATGTGCGTTTTCTCGCGGTAATTGTAACTCCTAATCCTTGCCCGAGGCATGTCTGTTTTATGTCTGTGACAATATATTGACAAAGGAAATCCATGTTAATGACCATTGCTGATCGGATGCTTCTTATAGGTAAAAGTTTCGCCAATGAAGGGTTTTAAAAATATTTGAACACGCTGCAGGCAGCCTGCACTGTTTTCCGGACAGCTTATACCAATAACATGCATGAACTTTGTCACATACTACATGTAGGAAAGTCCGTGCTTTTAATGCGCTCTTGCCTTTGATCTTATCTGAAAGCATTATCGCACAATTAGCAGACAAAAAGTATAGTCTTGTGCTCGGCATGCGAAAAAGAACGTTGCGTACCAGATTACCCATTTAAGTGGAATGGAACCTTCCAAATGTCGCTACAGCTCACGCGCTGTACGTTAAAAGTAAACCGAGCACAGATGGGACAAACAGATAAACGGACATTGATTTTCTGCCGAAAATAACTTGTGTTCGTAATTTTAGAAATTCACTTTTCCCAAAAAGGTCAGTGTTCGATTTTTTAGAATGTTTTGAAAATTATTTTCGGCGATAATTTTAGGTGTTCGTAATTTTAGAGTGTTCGAAATTTTAGAACATTTACCGTAACAAAGAAAATAGTGACAAAATCTGAAAAAGTGCCCATTTTAGGTTTTTTTTTTTCCAAAGACCATTTTAATGTTTAGGGTAGGGTTAAAAAAATTAGGGTAGGTAGGCAACAGGAACCACACATACATTTCATTTAAGCCTGATCTCTATTTAACCCTTTTCATGCTGAATATTTATATGTACATCTACACTCCTCCACACTTTTTTTATCCTGTTAACCTGCAGCACTCCATTTGTATTTTAACTTGTATTTTCAATCAGACTGGAAACAGTTTGGATCCTGATCAGTTGGCTTCATCAGAAGCCAGCTGATCTGGATATACATACACATTATTAATTTAGTAACTTGATCTGATGGGTCGGATCACGTTGAGTGGCTGTGACAAGAACATCGAATGACACGAGACGAAGTTGAGTGTGATCCGGTTGTTCCTGGCGCAGCCACGAGATGTTTTTATTATATGCCTACATAAAAAACAACAACAAACACTTCCATTTCAGTGATAAACGCAACAAAAATATGAAATTGATACCGCATACGTGAAGTTAATAACTTAGGGCCAAATTTTTGATGATGTCACATTGAGTAAACAAGTTCAGCAGAGGAGGAAATGCATTTATACGGTTTAATTCTTTTTCTTTAATGCTGAAAAGTAATTAAACATCAGATTGAGTGGGTTGTGATTTTAGTGATTTGGGTATACTGTTATTGTTCAGATTGGGGTTCGCCATCAGGTGCTGGGTTTTATGCTTGTGCGGTGGGTAAAACATGGAGGATGGTGATTCGGAAAAATATGCTAGTAGCATGATACAAGATTTTGTATTTTTTGAGTCGGAAAAGGCAGGGTTCCCACAAGCTCTGGAAATCATGGTAAAACCTGGAAAATCACTAAAAAAAGTTCCATGCATGGAAAAATCATTGAATTTGAAAAAGCCTGAATAATCATGGAATTATGTGAAATAATATGACAAAACTATCAGAAGCCAGAAAACTAGCTGTTGGACACTTATTTCAAAATGCATGCATGGTCTACAAGCCTGCTGTTGTTGCTGCATTCCGCATTTATGCTCAGTGTGGTGAAGTTGCTTCTAAAAGGGGAGGTTGGAGTCTGTGCTTTGAATAGTCATGGAAATTAAATTGTTGATCATGGAAAAATCATGGAATTGTGTTTTTGTATTTCTGTGGGTACCCTGAAAAGGTGTTGCTTCAAGTGTATTTCTTTGCAGGTATATAATAAAAGGATAAATCCGGGTTCTGCAGGACAAGTGTTAAGACAGAGTTTATTGGGTATATTTTCAGATGTGAGAGCTGCGTTGATCTGTTGTTTATCAAGGGTTCAGGAACATGTCCTGAGTGTGGCACCTCACTAAGAAGGAACAACTTCAGGCTACAGCTATTTGAAGATGCTTATGTTGAGAAAGAGGTGGATATCAGGAAAAAGATACTTAGAGAGTAAGTTTTTGTTTGTTTGTTTGATTTGATTCTTTACGTCCCATCAACAATCTTTCAGTTATATAGGGAGGGGTCTTCCTGGGTTGAACCAGTACTAAGCTAGGATATTAGAGAGTAAGATCATTCTTATGGATATGAGCTGTCTTCTGAGTTTAACATACATTGGTTTAGATAAACAAATATTTTGAACGTAAAATTTGTAAATATTTTCTTACCCACCAGTTTTAACATACATTTTGGGTGCTCAAAAGAACCGTCTCATTGAGACGGTTCTTTTGAGTACCCACAACATATGTTTTGGTTAAGAAATAAGAAAAATAATATTTTATTTGGCACCCTTTCTCTACAGACCTGATAATTATTTTTAAACTACTCGTTTATTCTGTGAATTGAATGCTAAGCCTGAAATAAAAATTTTAATGTGTCACTTGCTGTAAAACATTTTTCATTTATTTTTTGCATTGCAGTTTTAATAAGCAGGAAGAGGACTTTGACACACTTAGAGAATACAATGATTACTTAGAAATGTTGGAGACTATTAGTAAGTAAGGCCAACCTTAAAAATATTTTTGTTTCCCCTTACCTGACCCTGTTTTACCTGTATGGGTCGGTCGGAAAATTATTTTTTAACTCCTCAAATTGGATACCCATTAAATTCAATTATACACAGTAAAACCTGTCTTTAGAGGCCAAACAAAAAAAGACAAAAAATTGTTTGTTTTTTCAAGACCGATTATCGCATAATGCAGATCAAAAGTATTGCAGAATGCTCCCTGCAGGGAGCATTCTGCAATACTTTGACCTGCATTTAGTGCCCATTTGTCTTAACGACCTTTGTTGTGTATATCTTTGAGTGGCTGTTTTAGGCAGGTTTTACTGTATAGTCCTACTACAGGCAATACAATTAAATACACAAACAATTTGCTAAGACAACAATGTTTACATTGGACAATTCTCTAAGTTTGCAATGAAATTAAAAAAAAAAAATCTTGACTGAAAATTGAAATATTTTTTTTGGGAGTAGGGCCTTTTTTCAAGGTCGGTCGGTAAGGGGAAACAAATAAAATTTTAAAATTTAATTTAGGCTAATGTTATAATTGGACTCTGGGTATTTTTACCCTTATGCTGGATATTTTTTCGTACTACATGTACACTTCCCCCCTCTTCACTAAAGGGGAAACAAACTCTGTGCTAGGTATCATTGATTGCCTATACATTTCACTGATACATACAGTACATAGTTCACATATTCAAACTGCACTAAATTTCAAAAAGCAAACATTGCCATTTTAAGTTTTTAACCCATGTATTCTAATGGGTTTTTCCATACAGATAGATTAAGGTTGGGATATTTTAAGGGGTCACAGGTAGAAATTTCCAAATTATGTTATGCTTCAATCACTGATTATGACTATTGTTTTTATCTTGGAAAACAGTACAGACCCTGGTGAAAGCCGCATTAATAACAATTATGCAGCAATTCATCTGGGTTGTCACTCTTTGCCAAAGTACCCATTTAGTGGTATCCAGTATACAAAGGATTAATATTACGATTAAAAATCAAACCAAAATGCCTTTATATGGTGTCTAAAATTATTGTCTTTAGCACTGAGTAATTTCTGTAAGTTGTTTATAACTACATGTATTTAGAACAATCCAGGAGCACAGTGGTAGAGTGCTCAACTTGAGATCCAGGGGTGGCTGGATTGAACCAGCTGATCAGGATCTACACTATTTTCCATACAATATGTGAGTTCATGATAATTGAAAGTGGAACTGAATTGCTTGAAAATCAGACTATAGCATCTCCATCTATTCAGTATGTTTAAGGATAAATATTTACATTTGCACTGTGAGTCTTTAAATGAACCTTTACATTTGAGGTGTCTTTCATACCTTCGTGAACAGATTGATTTAAGCCACACCCACATACACGCCATTTGAGTGGACCAAGATATACGCCATCCAATAATGTTTGTTTACGATGCTTGCCTGAGTTTGAAGATGTATCTCCATGACGTTGAACGCTGAAATTAGGGTTTTGGCTATTCTGAAACCTCCGTTATGTCTGATTTAATTCAAAATATCTAGAAAATCAGCCAAGTTGCGAAAACTGAAAATTGATACTTGACTGATAATATAAAATGTAAAAATAAGTAATAAATTCAATTGTTGGTCTTTTCATGGAAACATGAACACATCATGTCTCGTGAAAAGTTAATGTGAAGCATTCAGGCTTTACATTAAATTTGCATGAGACACAATGTGTTTATGATTCCATGAATAGACCAAAAATTGAATTTATTTCTTTAGTGAATTTGAACAATATGAATGTTATAACTGCCTTTCTATATCTGAACAATTTTGTAAGAATATAATAATACATTTGTTGTAGTATCTATCTTAATATTTGTCCCTGGACAAGTAAACAGAAATGTCTTAACTTGTCATAGAAATGTCTTAACCTGTCATTAATGAAATAAGACCAGGCCCGAGGTTATAAAACTTTTTTCATGTTCAACTCAACTGAGCATGGAATTTCAACTGCTCATAAAAACTAAAATACTGACACATTAAGATTTTTGCTCTAAGTCTCTCAGATGTTGTATTTATCATACTAATAAATGTTAAAATGCCAACAATTGTTGGCATTTTAACATTTATGAGCATGATAAATTTCATGCTCAGTCGAGTTGAGCATGAAAAAAGTTTTATAACCTCAAGGCCTGGTCAGACAATTTGGGTAATGTATTTCCACACCCTGGCCTTTTACCAGCTTGATCCTTGTGTTTTCCAGTTTTCAACCTAACTAACAATATAGAAGTAGAATCAACCAAGAAAATGGTGGACAATTACAAGAAAGAGAACAAAGACATCATACAGAAAAACAAGTCAAAAATGGTAGGATCTTTATCTAGGGTAAACTTTGTAAAATTTAGAACACTAGTCTGCACTGTTTTGGCAAGCAATTAGTGATCAAAATTTTAGACCATTTATCGTTTATGCTTTATTTTCAAAATCGTTTATGCTTTATTTTCAAAATCTGGTTACATGAAAAGAGCTTTCTGTTTTTTTGAGTATCTATCATTGGTATTAACTTGTTTGCATGCTGGGTAATTTTGCACGCCTTTTTGTCGTCTGCCGATTTTCAAAAAAAAATCCTTCAAGAATACCATGAGAGTGTCAAACAGTTTGTATCCAGATCAGGCCCAACATTATTACATATTGTCAGGCCTGATCTGGCCCTGGGGGTTATGAACCCAGGGTTATAAAACTTTTTTCATGCTAAATACAAAATTTCAACTGTTCATAAAAACTAAAATACAGACAAATAAAGAAGTTTCTTGCTTGAAATCTCTCAGATTTTGTGTTTATCATGCTAATAAATGTTAAAAATGCCAACAATTGTTGGCATTTTAACATTTATGAGCAGGATAAATTTCGTGCTCAGCTGAGTTGAGTATGAAAAAGGTTTAATAACCTTGGGGCCAGGCCCAACATATTGTCAGGCCTGATCTGGTTTTTGTTTTTGTTTGATTTGATTCTTTACGTCCACTCAACAATCTTTCAGTTATGCGGGACGGTCTTCCTGGGTTGAACCAGTACTAAGCTAGGATAAATGTGTCTTGCTCAAGGACCACAACGCAGTGACGCTGGTGAGGCTCGAACCCGCGGCCCTTCGGTCTCGAGTCAAGCACTCTACCACTGAGCCACTGCGCTCCCTAGGCCTGATCTGGGTCCAAACTGTTTGCAAAGGATATTAACAGGCGACAAAAGTCACCACTAGTGTGGAAAGACACGCCTACCAATCCACCTCCTTCATCATGTATACCAATGTGTAAAACTTTCTGTTTCCTGTTTTTGAAAGCAAAATTTAGAAATCTATCAATGCTACATGGGTGAAAGTTTTCAAGATTATTCCTGAATTCAGGATTTTGAGGCTGACTTTCCATCCAAAGTCAGCCTCAAAATGCTGAATTCTGCAGACAATAATAGCTTTTCTGATTTAGTTTCAGTTTATTTAAAGGAATTTGACCATTTAATTTGGAATTTTGAATATTGTGGAGGCATACAACAAGTTTTAAATTCTGATTTTCTAAAGTTCAGGATTTTGGAAATTTTGAGTTTTCACCCATGATGCTATTCAATGAGACACTTAATGAACTGTTGGACCCAGGTAGCGTTTTAAACAGGATATTAATATGCTTGACAGTTAAAATATAATGAAGAAAACGGCATTTTTCCAACTTCAACACAAATTCTAGAATCAGTCGAGGTGCCACAGCGTTTTCTGCGGTTTGTGATTGTGGTATTTCCTGATCATACTCACTATTTTTGTTCCAGGGCGCAATAGTTGCTTAATGTATGTCAAAGGTAAACATCAAGGCTATCCAATAACAATTCTGGAATTCTAAAATTTTCTATTAACAAGAAAAAAAACAAACAATTTTATTGAAGTTAAGGTCCATCTCATTCATAAGAAACATGTTCTTCTTCATAGCATATATTGATTTTATGGTTTGAAGGAGATGTATTGGTGGGTGTGAAAGAGTCATTTAGTTACTCCATACGTTTAGATAAACAAAATTTTTCAGCGTACAATTGTAAATATTTTCTTACCCATCAATTTTAACATATGTTTTGGGTGCTCAAAAGAACCGTCTCATTGAGACGGTTCTTTTGAGAACCCACAACATATGTTTTGGTTGACAAATAAGAAAAATAATTTTTTGATACACACTCTTAACTAAAGGACTGGTTACGCCCAAATGCAGCCCATTGATTTGAGCATTAAAAAGCACTATAACAGTTGAAAATGAGTAGTTTTCATTCAGCACAAATAATCTTTTGATATCATGAATATAGCTATTAATTAGGCCAAATAAAAAAAATGTGTTTCGGATAACGGGTCTGAAAATGTTAGGCACACATATTTTTTTTCTGGAAAAAAATATAATCTTATGCATTTTGAAAGGCATTTGGCCTTTCAAAATCCATACAATTATATTTTTTCCAGAAAACCTGAAAAATCTAGGTTTCACTGGTAAATTTAGGTAGGGTCGGGTTACCCTAAACACAGGTATTCTTTTATTTAGCCTTAGAATATTGATGTTAAAGAAAAAAAAAGAAACATCTATTATTTTTTTTTTGCAAAAAAAAAAAAAAAAAAAAAATCATACACTAAGTGCATTGGTGCTATCATGCATGTTAGCAAGTGATATCCAAACTTTAACTCATGTTATGGCATATGCTTTAAAGATGTTAAGTTGCATCAGAATATAGGGATAATGCGTTTTTTCATGCATTAACTGTAACATTTGCCTAATCAGGAGAAAGCTGTTTGAACATAAATTAACCCTTGAAGTGCCAAGGAAAAAATGCATCTGAAAATGTCATCTGCTGAAGTTGTCTGCTGCAAATAGTTGCCTAACATTACTGACGAAGTAATTATAGAAGCAAACAGAGAAGACCCAGAAGAGACTGCTCCTATAGGAGCAGTCTGATCTGGGTCTTCACTGTTTGCCATAGAGGCTTCTTAAACATTTCAGCAGACTAGAAAAGCAGACGACTTTTGTTGCGATTGGCGCATTAAGGGTTAAAACAATATATAGAAAACATTGTATAGTTTGATCAGCTGGGTTTTCAAGAAACCATGTGATCTGGATCAACAGTGTTTAAGAAATAGAATATATACTAGATTCAGTAGGAAAATAATTATCTCCCTTTATTCAGGCCTCCAGATAAGAGTGTATATTGGAAAACTATTTTCTTTATTTCTCATCCAAAACATATGTTGTGGGTACTCAAAAGAACCGTCTCAATGAGACGGTTCATTTGAGCACCCCAAAACGCATGTTTTAAATTGATATTAACAATTTTACGCTAGTAAAATGTTCTTATCTGGATCTATGCTTTATTGTAGAGCCGTGATGAAGAGTATATCGACAGGTTGATTTTTGATGAGGAGCAGGAAGCTAAACAACGAAGACAGGTTACTCTTGAGGAAGAACAGAGAGAGAAAAATCAGAAAAAGAAAAACAAGGAAGCTTTAATAGATGAACTGGTATGTAATAAGGCCAAATAAAAAAATAAGTGTGTTTTGGGTAACGGGTCTGAAAATTTTAGGTAGGGTGGGCACACATTTTTAAAAAAAAAATCTGGAAAAAAATATAATTTTATGCATTTTGAAAGGCATTTCACCTTTCAAAATGCATAAAATTATAAATATTTTCCAGAAAACCTGAAAATAATTCTAGGTTTCACCAGTAAATTTATGTAGGTTGGGTTACCCTAAACACAAGATATTTTTTTTTATTTGGCCTTACCCTTTTCTCACCATTCACAACAATTCTCTCATCTGCTTATATACTTTGGCAGGGGTGTGGAAGTACCATGCTCGACTTGGCCGACCTGGTCCCAGTACATTCAGGACAAGTTCAAAATTTCAATTTACTTGTCCTGGGACAAGTATAAAGAGAATTAATGCAATTCTGTATTTCATGTTTTGATTTATTCTTATGAACTTGCATGTTGTACTGAAAACAGTGTAGATCCAGATCAGCTTGCTTCTTCATTAGTCTGATCAGGGTTCATAGTGTTTGCTTCCCTGGTAAAAGGATTCTGGAGTGCATTTGAATATGCAGCAGATGTAATAAGCAGACAAAATTTTAGGACAAAAATATTGGCAAATTAAGGGTTTAAATTTTGTGCATTATGTATGATCTATATTCACTGGTGCAAGTTGCATGTCCTGCCATAGTTCAAGCATGCAAATGCTTGCAATATAAAATACACTGGAACTACGCTTAAGTAAAAAAAAATGGACACAGTAAGCATTTGTTCTAGCAGCCCTATGCCTTGGCATTAAGCACAGAACTTCTGTCTCCATATGACATTAGATGTTGGTGAGCATTCAACAAATGCACAAAGAACTAGTTCCACCAGAGCCACAACATAATCAGTGTCAAGTCCAGGGATTTATCTTGCTCATAACATTACAGCCAAATATGGGTACAATTGAAATCGGCCAGAGCAGAAGATTTTAGTATTTATCACATCGGGGAGCAGCGAAAACTCCGAGAAGCCTGGGCATACATGCAGTCTTGCCAGAACCTTTTCCTTCTTGCATACACATAGTATCGAACAGGACTTAAGTTAAGAGTGCATACCAGAAAAAGTAATTTCTTATTTCTCAACCAAAACATATGTTGTGGGTACTCAAAAGAACCGTCTCAATGGGACGCTTCTTTTGAGCACCCAAAACATATGCCAAAAATTATGGGTAAGAAAATATTTACAATTTTACACTGAAATTTTTTGTTTATCTAAACCTATGCTTGAAGTAGAGGAAGAGTCTGGCAAAAAAATTGCCCTCTAGCCCCACATGATAGGTCAGCATGGGCATTTCAATGGGGCTTTTGCCTTTATGTGCATGACTGAAAGTTTTCAGGAATAATCCTGAATTCAGGATTTCGAGGCTGATTTTCCATAGAAAGTCAGCCTCAAAATGCTGAATTAGGGAGATTATAATAGCTTCTTGGATTAGTTTTCAGATTAGGAAAACACAATCAATCATTTAAACTTGAAGTTATTTGTTTTTGTAGTCATCCTGCAAGTTTTAAAATTTGAATTTCTAAAGATCAGGATTTTGGAAATTTTGAACTTTCACCCATGTAAGTACCAAAACCTTGTGTGCTGGCCCATATATTTTTTCTGAATTTAGAGAAAAATTCCCCTAATACACAAATATTATACAATTATTGACTATTGTGGTATTGGATATGACGTGATATCCACCAGAGGATACCAATATTGAATGAGGTGATAGCCAAGGTCAATATTCGTATTCACTTTGTGGATATCAATGTCATATTCAATACCACAATAGTCAATAACTGTTATAAATATTTTATCATTTTTCTAGTGACAAGTATGGTTGATGTACAGTACCAGTTTTCGTGTAAGCTCCAGAAATCGTGATAATATATATATGTTGTTGAACCTTTATATTGTCTATTATCATTTGTTCCAGCTTTTTTAATAAAGAGCACTCATGTGAGATGTTCTATGTTGCAGATGTTCTCTGATCTCCCTGCTGCAGCGATATTGAGGGGGCATCAAACTACAGTAGAGAAGATGGACACCTCCACACTACCAAAACAAGCCCCTGCTGCTTTCTCCACAGGAGCTAAATGGGTAAATACCTTTTTTTGTCACACCTGCCTGGAGTTAAAATTTCTGTCTGGCCCCTTTAACCATTTGTATACTGGAAACCCCTTAATGGGTACTTTTGCAAACAGTGAAGACCCAGATGAAATCAGAGTTCGCACAGGCTTGAAAAGTACTTGAATATACAGGACTGTCTTTAAAAGTCCTTGAAAATTTAATATGCCTTGAAAAGTACTTAAAAGCCTTGAAAAGTCCTTGAATTTTACCTTTTAAAGGAGGATTCAACACTGTCTTTGGAGACCTTAATTAGTATAAAATTGTGGTGCCTTTATTTGGTGCTGCAATAAATAAAGGCACCACAATTTTATACCAATTTTCTAAAACTAATATCATTTGTAATGCAGTCTAGCATTTCCGAAGTAGAAATTTAATGTGTAAATCAGTATTTTTCATAAGTTTTCAGTCCTCGAAAACAGGAGGAATGTGTTTTAAAAGTCCTTGAATTTTACACAAACTTGCCTGTATGAACCTTGGAAATGCATAATGCTGCATTTCATCAGGGTTGGCACTGTTTGCTTAGATTAAAATAGCCTTCAGGGAAAGAAATACACCATAATTTAGAAAATTCTACCTTTGACCCCTTTAAAAAGTTCAAAATGGACAATCAAGACAATCCCATACTATTCTATCAATATGTATGGGGAAAATCCATCAGAATGCAAATAGTTAATGAACATGTCTGTTGACAATTCAAATTAAAGTGAGTTTCTCAGTAGAACTTAGAAGTGATAGCTATGCATGTACAACATTACCATAGGTCAGATAAGGAAATTTTATTGCGTAACATTTTAATTATTTTCTTACCCATTAATTTAAACATGTGTTTTTGGGTGCTCAAAAGAACCGTCTCATTGAGACGGTACTTTTGAGTTCCCACAACATATTTTTTGGATGAGAAATAAAGATAATAATTTTCCTATATGCACTCATATCTGGAGGCCTGCATTACATAGTAATTTTCCTTCGTATACTCTTCCAGCATACACTGTGACCCGGTGACTTGACTTATCTTCTTAGCCATCAGTATAAACGAGCCGTGACATGTGATTTCCAACAATGTGGCATTTTGACAAGTGTAGACTTGGACGAGCCTGTGCAGCCTCCTTTTAAGCTTCGAAACTCCAAATGATGTTCAGTCAATAGCTTAACAGTCATAGAATATTCAAGCGACTAGCAAAGGCTCTGATCAGACTGTGCGTATGCGCAGGCTGGTCTGAGCCTTTGCTGGTTGCACATACCACATTGTTGGAAATCTCATGCCATGGTCCAAACGTGTGTTTTGGGTGCTCAAAAGAAATGTCTAATCAAGACGGTTCTTTTGAGTACCCACAACGTATGCTTTTAGTTAAGAACTAAAAATAATAATTTTCAATTACACTGGAAGTCTGCCTCAGCTGTGTCAAAAAATAATGGTACAGTAAAACCTGTATAACCGCCACACTCAAAAAGTCCAAAATTGGTCTTCAAGACCAATTATTGCTTAATGCAGGTCAAAAGTATTGCAGAATGGGATACTTGATGAAATGCGAAGATACTTCGACCAGGGCTAGGGAAATCTTTGAATCCCATTCGGTCTGAAAACTGGCTGAAAAAGACGTATATATTTCAACCCAATATCAACCCCCCCACACACACACACACACCTCTGCTGCTCAGTACTGGTTCAACCCAGGAAGACAGGAAATCATCCTGACATGACTGTTAAGATATAACCAATCAAGTGGCCATATAAGCCATTTCCTGTCCCCTGATTGGCTGAATAAATTGTCTCACCTTTACGTTTACAGGTAAATTGTCAGTCTACAGGGAACCAGATCCCCTGACAATCAAATCCTGTCTTTAATTATCCCCCGACAAAGTCGGAGTGATATAGTTTTGGCCTCGTCCGTGCGTTCGTGCGTCCATCCATTCCGTCCGTCCGTCCACACTTTTTGTCCGTCCGGAACCATATTTGTCCGTCCGGAACCATATCTCAGTACCTATTGGTCAGATTTGATTCACTCTTGGTACAAATGACTAATATCATGGACTCTCGATATCCTATAAGTTTGGTCAAAATCAACCCCTTAACACTTGAGTTATTGCCCTTGTTTTAGTATAGGCAATTATAAGGCAAAACCTATACCCGACAAAAAAAGAAACGCACCACTTAGAACTGTTCAACTCCAAGGAAGATCACAAGTGATATGCCAGTTAAGTTTAAATAAGTGCAAAGGTATGTCATGTACTACTGCGTTACACGTCTTTTGCAATCAGGCGTCGAAATTGTGTTACAGAAAATTGGTCATGAACAAAGTGGGGGTCAAATTGTAAAGTCACAGGAAACAAGTGTTTTTATAATGCTCTCTTGCTGGATAAGTTCAAGAAATTGGAATCATCTCAGTAGACCGAATTGTACCCACACTCTTATTCTTTGCAAATTCTATCTTGAATTCATCATACGCTAAAAATGAACGCTAGGTAGCCCATGTATTGTGACTACCCTTTGGATAATGATTCAACACTGGAGATAAACCTTACAAAACATTTAAAGATTTCAACATTGTTTTAATCAATTAAAACGGTCCTAACTGATAAAAATGGATTTTGGAATTACAAAAAGCATCAATAAACTCATTGGTTGTCTCACGTAGCGACAACATATCGTTTTTATACTTTGCAAATGTAAAACATACTTGGAATTCCATGTAGACAGTAGCGTTGAATTAACGCTTCCAAAACTCGTTTACCATTCCCCTTGATGTGTTTTGTGCCTAAACATGAAAAGTCCAGATACTCATCTACGTCACACTAAAGTTTTAGTAAGATTTGATCAGAAATGAATGTTTCATGACAATTAACATTTTGGTATTAAAAGGAGATCTTAATGGGAAAATCATAGTGGTGCGTTTCTTTTTTTGTTGGGTATATGTTAGCTTTTTTGTGTGATGATCTTCGCATTTCATCAAAGCTATTATATTATATAACTTCTCACTATAAACCATGATTGCCAAGTGCCTGTAGATAAGCATGGCAGTGTCAAAGTTTTACCCCACCCCCTTTGACCCCACTTAAGGGGTCAAAGGTCAAATATTTAAATTTCGCAATAATAACTAAGGCAATTGTTAATATTTTTTGCTAAAAATTTGCATACAGGCAGAGCAGCAATAGTTAAGAAACATATCAAACGGGATTACAGTTTGAAGGCCTGGGTCAGAGCCCATTGGGTGGACTTAGGGGGGTGGGGCCCAGGCCAAAATTAAACTTTTTCAGAATATGGTCATGTTGCATATCAAATTAAAGCTGTCGACGCTGGCAGCAACATGGTAGCAAATATTTTGCCCACTGACACACCCTCAACCTATGGGGCGGGGTCAAAAGGTCAAACTATCTTTTTTCTGAAAGTAGTCATGTTGCATATCAAATCAAAGCTGACGAGGCTGGCAACAACATGGTAGCAAATATTTTGCCCACAGACACACCCTCGATCCAGGGGGTGGGGTCAAAGGTCAAACTATCTTTTTTTTCTGAAAGTAGTCATGTTGCATATCAAATTAAAGCTGACAAGGCTGGCAGCAACATGGTAGCAAATATTTTGCCCACAGACACACCCTCAACCTAGGGGGTGGGGTCAAAAGGTCAAACTATATCTTTTTCTGAAAGTAGTCATGATGCATATCAAATTAAAGGGAATTGAGCACAGAGCACCATGAAAGCAAATATGCCCTCATTACACACACCAACGACCCCTGGGGTGGGGTCAAAAGGTCCTTTTTTCTTTTCTAAAAGTGGTCATGTTGCATATCAAATTTAAGTGGAAGAAGTGTAGACCTACATGCAAGGTAATACTTTGAATTAACACACACCCTTGACCTCTGGGGTGGGGTTTAAAGGTCAGATATTGAAATTGTGCAGATGTAAGTATATTTTTTATCAAACTAAGCACTAAAACATACTTGACAGGAGTTTGTTATGATCTGAATGATACTGAAGGTGAACTAAGGGTTAGATAAATGGGATTTATGTTTTGTGATTTTCATGTTTCTCTCATATAACCCTTCGTCGGGGGATATAAATTCGTCGAATTTGTCTTGTTATATAATGGACTATCCCAACTCTTGTATAATACTGCATAGAAGATTTTACCAGTTAAGAAATGTCCATGAAGAACTATCATTTAAGGTTAAATATCTTATGCAATGGCCTTTATCTTTATTTTTTCATTTGAGAACAGCTATGGCATGACTGAGCAATCTGATCCCCGTCAAGTACGGTAACATCGTCTCACTGAGCTGATACATTTGGCCTGTATTGATGTTAATCATGGTTAACTCTCTACCAACTAGTGCCGTCTGCTGATAACCTGCTGATAACTTTTGCAAACAGTTTAGATCCAGAACAGGCCTGACAAAACGTCGGTTCTGATCTGGATCCAAACTGTTTGACACTCTGATGCTTTCCCTGAAAGAATTTTTCAAAAAAGTTAATTTTGAAAAAAAATCAGCAGACGACAATAAAGCATGCAAAATTTCCCAGCAGCCAATGAGTTAATTGATTGCTCATGGCAGGGATTTTCCTTCCTTTCTGAAGTTAGGGCCAGGGACCTGTTGAATTTGGGAAAAGAAAAAAAACATTTGGATCATCAAATTCGGGAAAATTTGATGCAGTCTAAAAGAACTGGACCGCCATTTTAAAAGGATTATAAAGCACATAAGAAATTAGCAGTGTAAAGCATTTGTTGCTTTAATTGCCCTTGTTAAAAACTCATGAAAATTTGCATAAAAATGTGAATGAAAACATGTTTTCATTCACATTTTTTTTGCAAGTTTTAATGCATCTGTAACTTTGCTATTTTTGTTATTATTTTCATGAAATTTTCACCAAAATGTAGAACTAAGAAATTGGGAATGATAACACCATTAATCTGGGAAGTTTTTGCTTATTTTTGAATTTCGGAAGGGGCCGATATTCAGCTTCAAATCAGGCCTAAGAAAATCCCTGCATGGTGATTTTGAAATTGGTAAATTTTTGATTGAAGTTCTGACATAAATGGAGATAAAATATTTTCTAGGGTTATTCAAGAGATGAGTCTCTCCGTGTCCCTGTGGCTACAGAGGGTGAAGAATATAAATATACACCATGTGAAATAGAACTGCTGGGTCCAGAGGCTCCATCCAAGGATCAGATCTCATCTAATGGGTAGGTTTTATCTCTAGTGTTTTACAGCATCTTCTTAACCCTTAGGCCAAAATAAAAAATGCCTTTGTTTAGAGTAACCAGATCCTACCTAAATTTACTGGTGAAAACAGGTTTTCTAAAAAAAATATATCTGAAAAATTGTTGACTGAGGTGTAAAGAATCAAATCAAACAAACAAAAATGTAAATAAAAGTAAGGGCCCAATGTGTATATGATTCTATGAACAGACCAAAAATTGAATTTATTTCTTAAATAAGTTTTCTGAGAATGGTCAAAAATTAATTTTTCAAAAATGCGTTTGACAGGGCCAAATTTTCACCTCTATGAATCTAGTTCTTTACTTCAATGTAAGCAGGTTTTCTGAGCTATAACTAATTTTATTGACAAGCAACACTTGTCAACACATTTTATACAAACCTGTGTATAAGGGCCACTCTCAAAAAACTGAAAATTGGCTTCTTGGGTCAGGTGTGGTACTTGATTGTATCGATTCCTGATCTTTGTCGCCTTTCTTACTTTCAAGACCAATTATCACTTAATGCAGCTGAAAAGTTTTGCAGAATGCTCCAATGGGAGCAAGGAGAGCTTTCTGCAATACTTTTGACCTTCATTAAGCTACCATTTGTGATTAAGACCTTTGTTTTGTCTATTTTTGAGTGTCCGTTTTACACAGGTTTTACTGTATTTTATATTTTCAGTTACATGGTGAATATCCGAGATGCGAGTGATGAACAAAAGGGAGGTGGCTATGATCCCAGAATGGCATGTCACAGGGCACTCATGGATGCATTCAGTGGTTTATTCCTTTATCAGAGCCCGGATGAGGTCCCTTCCTGACAGGATCCCTGATGAGGTCCCTTCCTGACAGGACCTGAGAGTCATTGGAAACTATCTCAGCGCTGTGATATAACTTTGCATAAAGGGAGAGAACTATAGTGGACTAGCTGAAAAGGAAATCAGCAGAGAGATTTAGCTCAGAGGAATCATGGCAGTGGATTTATGGTCCAATGATATTCTGGAAAGAATGAAATGAGCGACATGATGGGATGACCTATTGACGTGATGCCATATGGATCATAATGTGAGAAATGAGAAAACCTGTCTTAAGTTTTGTGACTAGATAACTTGTGCTGATTGTACTCTTTCCTTGCTAGAGGCAATTTTTGTCATCTGCTGATATCCTTTGCAAACAGTTTGGATCAAGATCAGGACCGACAGAATGTCGGTCCTGTTCTGGATCCAAATGGTTAAGCACACTGATGGGGTTTCTTGAAGTTAATTTAAAAAAAAGTCAGCATACGACAAAAATAGCATGAAAAGTTACCCAGCATGCTCAGAGTATGACACACTGATAGTGTTTCTGAAAGAATTTCTTGAAGAAGTTAATTTTGAAAAAAAAAACATGAAAATTTACGCAGCATGCTCAGAGCTAAAGGTATCTACATTGTACTTGGCTAAATTCAATAGCTGGAATGTTAAAAGTTTTCATTTACCATGTACAAATATTCAACTTTCCTGACGGTGATTAACAAAGGTACTGGTTAGACTGCTTTGCTGTGCTGGATGATCTCGATCTTTGCTGTTTGTATACAACAAAAACAGGTTTCTCATGACACAGCCCTTATATTGAATGCATGTTCTGATATTAATCTTTGGTGTTTACTGCCTAGATAATATCAGTTCTAGAATCTCTTGAGCTGCCTCAGTTAGTATTTAGGCTAACAAATGTCAAGTTAAAAAAATGTAAATTTGCGAATATTTTCTTATCCAACAATTTTATGATTTGTTTTTGGGTGCTCAAAAGAACCATCTCATTGTGTACCCAGATCATATGTTTTGGTTGAGTAATAAGAAAATTAACTTTTAACCACACACTCTTATCTAGGGGCCTGGACAAATTTTGCTCAATATCTTTATATAGTCTTCCACTTCTCTGGAACCTTGTGGGGGGGGGGGGGGGGGGGGGGATATTAACAATGGCGTAGCCAGAACGCTGAAATAGTTATGCACATCAAAGGAAACTACTGGATCAAGAAGTGATTCTCTTCAATTGCGTTCCTTCTCAGAGGGAGCAAATTCTTTCCTTCAAGAGTAGTTCCTTATGGTATGGAAGATCACTTTTACCACATTAGGTGACCTCCCTTGAATGTTACAATTTTTATTATGCATGTGGGTAACTACGTAATGGGAGCTATGCCAATGTTAATTTTGATGTGATTCCAATTGCCTTTGATTATGTCCCCTCACTGCAGGGAGATAGGCCCTGTTGTTGTCAGCTTCTGCATGGCTGTACCCGGGGAGCACAGTGGCTCAGTGGTAGAGTGCTTGACTTGAGACCGAGGGGCCGTGGGTTCGAGCCTCACCGGCTTCACTGTGTTGTGTCCTTGAGCAAGACACATTTATCCTTGCTTAGTACGGGTTCAACCCAGGAAGACCTGTCCCAACATAACTGAAAGAATCAAATCAAACAAAAGCATAGCTGTACTCAATATCTGATTCTCAAGATTAACGTTGTGGAATGAATTTTAGCCAAATTTGTCTAAATGTAATTTTTAGACATGCTGAGGAGTAGATAAGGTTTTGCTGGTCTTGACCTTATTTTTATAGTCACTGTTGGACATAAACCATTTTGGTGACTTCAAGGTCATTGTTTAACATTAACTACTGTTGGATGGGTTTCAACAAAGTCTGCATTGGTATATGGAACCATAATTGACTGCTTAATACAATTTGGTGACTTAGACCCACTTTCAAGATTATTGTTAGACTGAAATTCTGTCTAAATTAACTAATGGGCATTATATGCTGGTTTGAATAGTGGGAAGACAGCTGTTATCTCTGAAATCATAGTTATCATATGGGTCACGACGCGAGAAAACCTGTCTTCGGGGTTTCTGTCATAGCCAGTTTCAAACCAGTCTCCCCCGCTACGTAGACTAGCTAGAAAATTGAAATTTCACCTGTAGCAAGTTTACATATGATACTTTCCAAATAGCGAATAACAAAGGCACTGATCAGACTGCACAGATGTGCAGGCTGGTCTGCCCCTGTGTTGTTCGCAAATCTCCGAAGACTGGTTTTCTCGCGTCGAGGCCCATATAATGTTGTGCCTAGGGGTGAAATTATGCCATGCATTAAAATCTATAAACCACTAGTGCTTTACAGATTTTTGCGAAACGTTATGAAATGGCATTTTTAAGGTCACGCAATGTTTTTCCCCAAAAAAATCAAAATAATTTTAATGTCATATGTTAAATAGAATCTAACATCCTTGCTCCAGTATTATTGAATTTATTAAACTCATTGCAAAATAAGGATAAAATGCTTGGCAAGCCACACATTTGATCTTTCCTCAACTTGTTTATTAAATTCAATAAAACATGAGCACTCATGTAATATCCTCTATTTCTATAATGACAAACAGTGCAGATCCGAAGGACACTCTGTCTACAATGTGTGACAACTTACTTCTTTAAACCATTGACAATTTAAAATCCAACAGACTGATGCAAGAACTACCTCTTGATTCATACATGTAATACATACCCACTCTATTAGAACTCTTTCATACTATCATTCTATTCAATTCACACCATAACTATAAGGGTCATATGACTTTTCTTATCCATTTTTAGTACTTCAGGCCTAAATGATACGTATATTTCATCTTGATAAAGGTCATTGAATGACCAAAACCGGTTGATACTCTATCAATAAAAAGACAACACTGGCCACTGTTGGTTGTTTATTCTGTTTTTTGCCTTCTTTTATGAACTTACTTCTTTGTAGAGTTCTATTCCAGTTCTTAGCCTGATGCTGCCATAGATTGTAGATCAAGTAACTCCTTTAGAACAATGTTGAACACAGGCTTAGATAACCAAAAATTTTCAGCGTAAAATTGTAAATACTTTCTTACCTATTATTTTTAGCATATGTTTTGGGTGCCCAAAAGAACCGTCTCATTGAGACGGTTCTTTTGAGTACCCACAACATATGTTTTGGTTGAGAAATAAGAAATTTTATTTTTCTGTTACGCACTCTTAACTAGACTCTTGGTTGAATAGTTAAAGAAAGTTTGAAATTTGGGTAAGGTAAGAATTTTGAACAATGGCCAGGGATATTTATTCTTATCTGTTAAACTAAGATGCTAAGCAGTATTTATCACATGGCGTTGCATCTGGGAGTGATATAATGCTATGCAATAATATTATTATAAGATTGATAAACCACTAGTGGTTTACAGATTTAGTAAAGTTATGTAATGATGTCAATTATAATGTCACGTAAAAGATGGTAAAGTCTTAATGTTTTCATGCAGAAAATGCGATTACAAAATAGGTTTAACATCATATGAAAAATAGAATCTAACATTAATGCTCCTGTATTATTGAATTTATCAAACAAGTTGCGAAAAAGTGATAAAATGCTCGACAAGCCTCGCATTTTATCGCTTTTCCCCAAACTCGCTTGATAAATTCAATAAAACTTGCAGACTCATGTAAGATTCTCTATGTATTGCAATAGATTCATATGCTGAATTATATGGTATAAAATCATATTTCAAACATAGAAAAAGCCAGCTGCCTGTTTTTGCAGGGGTTTAGTATTTTGTGGTATCCTTTTTCAGGATCCAGAGCAAGATATTATTAGAGGTGAAAATCTTCATTTTTTGAGTCTTTTACCAAGTTTGATATAGCATTTTGTTTCACTGAAAGTGCAAAGGTCAATAATAAATTGTTTTTGTTATAAAAGTGTTGTTTTCAGTTCTTCAATTTCTTTCCACACACACACACACACACTTGTGTAGCGCAGTCGGTAAAGTGTCTGGCAACAGATGCAAGTCTGACTGCAGATCCAGGGGTCGTGAGTTCGATCCGGCCTGGTACCATACTTTCGTGGAGATTGATTATGAAATAATTTCTACGGTCATTCTCCTCCCTTCTGCTGAATCATTCAAGAAGGATTGTTGTCAGTTACAAGCGAAAGTATGTGCACGAAGTACTGGTTAAATGCTTGTTCAAGCTTGCCTAGGAAAAAAGTGTGGTTAGGTGCACTGACCGTCCCGCCATGACCTTAGCTGTTGACTTGAGACATAAAGCAAAAAAACAAACAAAAACACACACACACTTGTTTAGCCTACTTAATGAGGTACTTATACTCACTGAGGTAGATGTATGTGTGTATGTTTCTGTGTTTGTGGTCGATCGAGGATCGTAATCCATAGGTACAAAACCTAAGATCAAATTGGTACCCTTCCTTACTGAAGTAGACCAGCCCATTAACATTATTTGGACGTTGACTATAAACCTCTTAGACATCTTGCAATATGCTGTCAAAAATAGTTTATCATCATTAATTATGTTATACCAGTATTTTGTGGGGTGACATGTGCCTTCATCAGGACTTTAGTTAAGAGTATGTACCAAAAAATTAATTTTCTTATTTCTAAACCAAAACATATGTTGTGGGTACTCTAAAAAACCGTCTCAATGAGACTGTTCTTTTGAGCACCCAAAACATATCTTCAAACTGATGGGTAAGAAATTATTTACAATTTTACGCTCAAAAGTTTTTTGTGTATCTAAACCTATGTTCATGTAGCATGCAACTCTCCTATTTGAGAAGATACTGCAGAAATGCATTCGAATTGGGATAACCATATACAAAATGTTCATTTGTGGGGGGCATATCAATGGGTATACTGTCAGAAATAACATTTTACCGTTCCACTTGTGTGTTGCAGTAAGTCTAAATTTCTGACTGTATATACCATGCCAAATGAAAAGTATGAATACAGTTATCCCCTAAGTGGTCCGAACACACACACCCTGTGTGCAACCGAACAATCTAATTCAATTGTAAAAACAATGGATAGTTACTTTCTACAGCATGATTTAAGAGGTAATATCTATTTCATCTTAAAATGTAGTGAATTTCCACCTCAGAAATGAATCACTTGTGCTGCTTTATCAGGCAAAAGGGTCATCACACGTACAACCGTATCTGTCCATGGTGTGTAAAAAATGACATGCTAACTGGCAAGGCACAGATGCAGAGCAAATCACAATCTGATCATGCAAGCTGAACATTTCTTGTACTACAACAAGTGCAGAATCTAGGGTGAAGATTTGGTACCAGTAAAATGCATTTGATCCCCATCCCCCTCCACCCCACCGAACAGGAGGGCCTCGAGAGGTTCAGATAAGAATCTTTTCTTTTCACAGAATTATTCGTTATAACACCCTCTACCAAAATTGCACAAATGGTTCTGCTCCGCTGGACAAAATGGCTGCCAGAGCTCTAGATAAGATATATCTTTAAACAGCATTCCTCTATAACCACAGGTCTAAATTCAAAATAATTTCACAGAATTGTTCCTCATAATACACTCTACCAAAATACACAAATGGTTCTGCTTCACTGAACAAAAGAGCTTCCACAGCTCCAGATAAGAAATATCTTTAAACGGCATTTCCTCCTGAACCACTGGTCCAAATTCAAAATAATTTAACAGAATTATTCCTCATGATGCATTCTACCAAAATTGCACAAATGGTTCTGCTCTGCTGGACAAAATAGCTGCCAGAGCTCTTGATAAGAAATATCTTTAAACGGCATTCCTCCATAACCACTGGTCTAAATTCAAAATAATTTCAAAGAAATGTTCCTCATGATGCCTTCTACCAAAATTGATCAGAATGTTTAGCTCAGTTGAACAACATGGCCACCAGAGCTAAAATAGAAATATCATTAAATGGTATCTTACACCATCTTATGTGCTAGGACTCAGGTGAGCAATCCAGGGCCCTCTTGTTAATATTTCTTTATTTAAAAAGAGTTTTTACAAGTGGTAATTGTGCCACATGATATAAAAATTGAATCTAAACTTCGACTCTGTATGCTCTGTGGCAGGGGGAGATAATGCAGATGGATTCATTTTCAGGTGGGTAAATTTGAACACAGATAATAGGTGTTTTTGTAAGAAATGCAGGGGAAAAGTTTATTGGTTACCGTCACTTCTGATATTATTTTTCATAGTAGTGTCCTACATATCTACACACTCATATGGATATGAATGGCTGGTCACTTGCAGCTTTTTTGTTACGATCATATAGACTTGGTGGGGACCCTTGGGATTTCTGTATGCAAAAGTAGTGGGTGGGGGATGGTGGCCATTAGATGGCTAGCTTGCATGGGGCCAGATAGGTTTCGAACTACACCATTTAGTTTTGACTCATGTATGGTCATGCCATGGTAACCTAAAATTAACTTTCAAACCTCACCACCCCCTGAAATCCCAAAATTGGCAAAAAACACCCTGGTCCATGCAGCCTTATGCCCCTGAGCCAAAAGTGGGTCATATATTTTACAAATGCTTATAGGGAAAACATGAAAAATCTTGTCTGATGGAGCCTTGTTATTACGTATGTAGCATCATCTTATCGGAATCACTACCAAGTTTGTTCAAATTATGCCTCTGGGGACCGAAAATGACCCAGCCCCTGATTGCACATGTTTTAAAGAAAATATGAGGTTTTACATCCCGTAACTTTGTCAAAACATTAATGGAAATTTCTCATTTAGAGTTAGTGAAACTGCTGATCTATCAAAATTCATAGCTTCCTATATCTTTATAAACAATCATTCTCAGGTGAGCGACCCAAGGCTTGAGGGCTCTCTTGTTTTATTTTGTTTACAAAGCTCAAGAAATAGTTCTCTCAGCAAAGCCACAAATTTTATCAGTGCCTCCAACAGGTACTAAAATATGACTATTTATATACTTTTGTGACTGGGCAAAAGGGCTATAAAATGTGTTTTGCTAGAGGGCTTGCAATAGAAATAATTTTGATAAAACGTGGCGATTAAGAAATCCAACCCCAATGACAAAACTTCCTGCAAGACCCTCCATTAAATAAATGTGCTTTAACTAGGTTGTTATTGCATACCATCCGTGCTGCGAGCGTTTAGCAGTCGGGCTTCAACGAGCACAAACCCATGTATTAACAAAGCAATTCAGATGATATCGATGCACATATTTAACACACTTAATACACTTGTTCCATGTATACATTTTACGTTTGCTGATCTGTTAATTCAAATTTTGATGAATATTCATTAGTTTATGCATTAAATGTTTTAATAGAAATCAACCATACTTTTCAATACATTAACGTTTGCTAGGTCCCTCAGGAGAAGTTGAAAACATCTTGCGTCGCCCTCGGTATTTAACATATATCTTGGGACCTGGCGCACATAAATGTATGAAAAACCATGCTTGAACCGTATATCAATTAACTTCGTGAAATAATGTCTAAGTTATATCAAATCGCTCAGTGTTGATTATTTTTAGTGAAGTTTATTTTTGTTCTGCCTCAGACTCGATTACAACCCTGGCTTAAATCGTTCATTACTAGTTTTTGGTATGGTTTGTCAATGCTCAACTGGTGATTTTCTTTAGCCCTGGTTGTCTTGGGGTCATGTTTTTACCAATTTCCTTTGTTTCGACACTGCAGTGTTATATAATTTGATTTGATTTGTTGCTCTGTGATGATACATCTTTGTCCCAAGGTCCAGGTCACACGAAATGTTGCTAAGTTCCCTCTACATCATGTGATCTATGCACCTGCAGAGTTAGCAGTTGCTACGTCCAACGGTTTTGGAGAAGATGCATTTACAAGAAACATAACAGTCGTACATGCGCACGCACACACGCACGCACATACGCACGCACGGACAGACTTTGGTACGAGACTAATATACAGGTCCATTAAAGAAGTTATTTCACTGCTCAATATTTCAAAAGTTTTTTTCACATTTTTATACATTAATGACCTATGTTTTACCAATAAAAACACAACAACATACCTGTATGCATACTACTTATGAAGTCAGTATTCGTTGCATGTCCCTTTGCTTTAATAAGATCTTCTTTTCTACTCGATATTGAATTGTTAAGCTCTTCCAGGATGTTCGGTCTGAAACAATACCATGCGCCACATACTCGCCTCTACATCTCTTTTTTAAACACGGCATTTGGTTACCAATCTCTTTCTTCATTATATTCCAAACGTTCTCTATGGAATTAATTTCTGGCAAATTCCCTGGCTATTTCAGAACGGGTATTTCGTTACATTCAAAGAATGTTATAGTTATTTTAGACTTATGGAATGGCACAAGATCATGCATAAAGATATATCCCTTCTGCGGGAACACAACACATTCACATTAGTCTGTATTTCACAGTCATAACAATCGACACCGTTGTCGTGTTTGGCGCAAACAGAATGAGGAATATCCTGCTAAGTGTATTCAGGCTACTGTAAAATCGCCAGTTAGTGTGCCATAAGCAGCAGAAGCATCTCTCTTCATAGAAAAGGGAATGGTAACATTGATAGTGCAACATACCAGAGTGATATTATCCATGATATTGAAATATAATGTGAATGCGTTGTGTTTCCACAGAAGGGATATATCTTTATACATGATATCGTGCCATGCCATAACTCTACAAGTACTAGAACATTCCAAGAATGTAAAGAAGTACCCATTCTAGAATGACTAGAAATTGACGAGACACGATTACCATAGAGAACGTTTAGAATATAATGAAGAGATTGGTCACCAAAAGCCATGTAAAAGGAAGAGATGTGGAAGCCAGTATGTGAAGCGTGGTATAGTGTAGCACCGAACATCCTGGAACACTTAACAATTCAATGCCAAGGAGAATTACAGATCTTATTAAAGCAAATGAATATACAAAGAAATACTGACTTTATGATGTAGGCGTACAATATTGTTGTGTTTTCATCGAATGTATTTAAAGTATGTTGCTGTATTTCATTGGCATATATTTGATATTTATATACAACTGATACTTGATTATACGTTGATATGGTTTATAGAAACAAAATGGGATAAACAAAAACTTTTGAGATATTGCGTAGTGAAATATGGTTTATGGAAACAAAATAGCATAGATATTTAATAATATGTATTGTAAAACATAGACCATAAATGTATAATAAAAATGTGAAAAACTTTTGAAATATTGCGTAGTGAAATAACTTTTTAATGGATCTGTATATACCCTTTTTTCTAAAGAAAAAGGTCGCAAATTTGGTCCGAGCTGGTTATGAGGACAGCATTTTGCTATGAATTATTTTTTTGTGAGGGAATCTGTTGAAAATCTGAATCTGAATCGTGAATACGTCGAAGTGACCAATACTGGCTTTTACTCGACGGCTGTGGAGTCACTTTTAGAGATCTCTGTCCGGAATGAGGTGATGGGAACTGCATTCACGGTACTGTCGCAAAGTTTGTTCAAATCTATCACTATTCTCACAAAATATGAATGTTTGTATTTTTCAGTTTTTGCTGGTATGGGTTTAAAACACTGACTGTTGTTACACAATTTGTTCCTTTTGACAAAGTCTTCATATTTTTGGCTCTGTCTCGCCGACTCAAAATACATCTTGTTTTGTCTTTGCCACACTAAATGGTAATAAGATTACAGTGTTTGTGTTGGCGTGAATGTTTTCATGTCCACTCTGTAACTTAAACAGCTTGATAATTTACACTAATGGAAGACGTTCAGGACACAAGAACTGTAACATTGGTTTGTCATGTACGGATCCAGAGGGGGGGGGGGGGGGTAGGGGTACGGACTCCCCTGGAAAATCACAAGTTATACAGGTTTCTATAGAAATAAGCATTTGGACCCCCCTGGAAAAGTTGCCCCCCCCCCCCTGGAAAATGTTGGACCCCCCTCTGGATCCTTGGGAAAAGTATAGTTTTCTCTGTAATGTAACCATTGGACCCCTCTGTAAACTGTAAAATAAGTTGAGGACTAAAAAACGTTGTTCTGGCCGTCGGGCCTGGACCCACCCCCCCCCCTCTCCACCTGGCAAAAATTCCTGGTTCCGCATGTTTGTTTGCTTGTGACGTTATGGCGGCCACTTCAACTTGATGGGCAATTAAAAATAACGTGCTCATCCTGTAAAAAAATCTTATGGGTTTTTAGCTAGTCTATATTTCAAAACTTAGCGATTTCTGGCACAATGGATTATAATAATTACGGTCGGCCGTGGCCGGCCGTATATATAAACTTTGTGCTAAAAATACATCAAATTCAGGTTTTGACCGAACCTTTATGCCGTGCTCAGGCTAATTTTTATGCGCTGCCGAACAACGAGCGGGGTACCAAATATCGTGGGTTAACCTACAGCGCGAGGCAGAACTGTCCGTGAATCTGTAGGTCACAGACCTGTAAATGTTAAAAGGGCAGTGATTGGCTCAAAAGGTGGGTGGAAGCTCAGCACAATATTTTTAAGTTGTAAGGTGTTTCATGATTGGTCAATAATAAAACTAGGAAATATATTGTATTTATTAGACGGGTCTATCTTTGCTGTACTTTTTGGAACAACATCTCATTGCTTTTGTTGATTTAGTTTAGTGGTGTGGCTTAGAAAAAAGGACCTTGCATTCTGGTACTTTTTTCAGTAGAATTTTCCTCTCATGTAGGGTGCCCACCTTCAGGGGCCAAAAAGTGGCAAAACATGGCGGTCACCAGGGTATCTCATTCTTGTTTTTTGATTGAACTAGGTCCAATCTGTAACTCTATGGCAGCCTCATTGTGATTGAAGAGTTGTGAGGACCACAGCCTACTTAAAAGCTATAATGGAGGTCTATGGAAAAACAATTACAGGTCTGGGCCCTAAAGAAGAATATCAGGCCTGTTATTTTGGATACCTTGGCTGCTATGTATGTGACCTGTAATATGTTTTTGATGCATTGTTTTGATTTCAGCAAGTCCAATAATGATTTCAGCTTTCAAAAAGTCCACTTTTTTAAAATAAAAAATCATTAAGACTGCAGAAAAAGAGCCTTATTAGTAGGTAGGGGTGATGGTTGGCTCAGTTTTGCACTACATATTGAACTTGAAGCATGTGAGCTACTCTTCTGCACTATGAGGCTATACTGAAAGCATACTTTCATTTATCGGAAACTCATTGGTTCCCAAATCAGAGCATTTGTGTTTTTTAATGTTATACTAGAGCATTTTTTGGAGTATGTGTTCTTGCGATTGTCAAAATATGGTAAAAAAGGCCCTTTCGCAAGTTTGCGTAAACCGCAGTAGTGGTCACTTTATGGAGTTAAATGCAATTTAGTTGAAAAGTGTGACATGTGTTAAACCCATATTTACATGCTCATTTATTGCCATGTGCCTTAGTTGAACTCAGAGATAGCACAAGAGACTGTCATATTACCCAATATGACATTGACCTTTGACAGATTGACCTTTCAATTGAGCAACAGTGTAGAACAACTTGGAAACCTGTATGATATTGCACTCTCCACTTTGTAAAGTAGTACATTTGGGTCAGTTTGGGTTGATTTGCTGTCCAAATTGACCCTTGACCTTATTGATGACCTTGACCTTGATAAGAGGGGCCATTTCAGATGGATATATGTATGCGTATTAGTCCGTTTTAATCTTTACTATTCAATCCGGCAACTTAAATGTCACTTTGAAAAAATGTCATAATGAAACTGCAACAGTATACCAGTTCACAGGCATGATTTTACCAAACTTACAGCCTGCCATTTGTAAAATAAGTATTTTGGGCTAGTATTTTTTAAACTTTGTCAATAATATGATGTTTTCCTTGACCATTTGTCCCATTTTACCTCAATTTAAGACAAATAGGTCAGTAATTGTAGAAATTTTACCTTTTTGACCAATAAAATTGCAAAGTGACCTTGACCTTTGACCTCTATGACCTTGATAATTCCCTTTCACTGACCTTGACCTTGCAGCATCCTGGCTGTAGTAGTTTTTTTCTCCAGCTAGGTCTTCGGATAAAATGTAAGCGGACAAAATGCCATGTCGGTGAGCATAGCCACTCTGCATGGAAACTAGTTTTGCTCTTCACCCTCTCTGGCTGTTACATAATATTAGCTTTTGTCACCTAAATTAGCAAAAATTGCTTTATTTTGCACAAATGAACCTTTTATGTGATTAGAAGTTGATTTAATGTGTAAAGAAAGTATTATATGTCCCATAGCTAGGAGCAAGTAATTTTTGCCTTGTCAATGGGGGTGGGTGGGGTAACTCCACATTAGACTCATGCTGGTAAAGCACATGCATCTTTTTGGTATAGTATATTGTAAAGTGGTGTTATAAGCTTATATGAGTGAAATTTAAAGCATTTCTGATATATAATAAAAGAGATATAAGAAAATGAATATGTTCACTTTTCCTTTTCATTATTTTGCTGTACAATGAGTTTACCAGTAATATGTGTAGGGGGGTATGGTTGTTTTAAGGGTTCCCTAGAATAACTTTGGGGTAAATGATGCAAACAAACAATATAAATGTGCTTTAAAATGTTTATTGGTTTGAATTAACCTATTTTCTTGGTCCTTTGTCTGAAATGGGTTATGGCTTTAGGTCACAGACCTGTAAATGTTAAAAGGGCAGTGATTGGCTCAAAAGGTGGGTGGAAGCTCAGCACAATATTTTTAAGTTGTAAGGTGTTTCATGATTGGTCAATAATAAAACTAGGAAATATATTGTATTTATTAGACGGGTCTATCTTTGCTGTACTTTTTGGAACAACATCTCATTGCTTTTGTTGATTTAGTTTAGTGGTGTGGCTTAGAAAAAAGGACCTTGCATTCTGGTACTTTTTTCAGTAGAATTTTCCTCTCATGTAGGGTGCCCACCTTCAGGGGCCAAAAAGTGGCAAAACATGGCGGTCACCAGGGTATCTCATTCTTGTTTTTTGATTGAACTAGGTCCAATCTGTAACTCTATGGCAGCCTCATTGTGATTGAAGAGTTGTGAGGACCACAGCCTACTTAAAAGCTATAATGGAGGTCTATGGAAAAACAATTACAGGTCTGGGCCCTAAAGGCAAACACGTTTTCGAGTTTGATCTGTTAGCATAGCCGTCGTGCGGTCCATTGAAACACCCATAACCACCCAAAACCATCCCAAACCCCACCAAAACATCACCGTATAATGCGCTAAATTTCTTTTTTGGAAACCTACGGCCTCGAAATACCCCAAACCTACCCAAAACACCCCAAACCACCCCAAACACCACCAAACCATCACTGTACATATAATGCGCTAAATTTCTTTTTTGGAAACCTACGGCCTCGAAATACCCCAAACCACCCCAAAACACCCCAAACACCACCAACATAAATGCGCGAATTTTTTTTTAGGACACTCACCGCGGCCTCTTCGTGGGGGGTAGGGGCACGTGTCCCCAGCCTCACCCCCAGTCCGGCACTGGCATTGTGCAAATAATACATACAGTGAGAGGGCTAAACGACCGCCAGCTTTTTTGAAAAGCTAATACTTGTAGTGCTTGACCGTCATTCCAGAAGAAAGGTATAAAGGTATACAGAATTGACGCTTCTTGTCACTTCTTGGCGCATTTTAGTGAGAACGATCCATTGTATTTTCGGACATTTCGGTCAATATTTTCAGGGGACGTAACTCTTTCCAGTAACTAATGAGAATATTTTCTAGGTAATTTCGTCGAAAATGTACGATTTACAGGAATGAATTTGCGTTTATTTAGCCTTCTGATTTTTTCCCTGAAAGCACAACATATCTTCATTATTTTTGATTTGTTAGACCGGCTGATTTTTGCAAATTAATACGGCTGTAATGCTTTTTTGTGGGTGGGGTATAATTTTAAAGAGACACACCCAAAAAGACAATTTTAAGAGGCAGTTTTGCAACTTGATGCAAGTAGCATACTTCTGAGAGACAGTCTTATTTTCAAACAGGGGTGTCCATCTGTGGCATTTAAGCGGAGAATTGATTTCTGGAAAATGCGAATCAATTGTGTTGTTTTTGTAAATTGAATGCCAATTTTGTAAAGGAAGTCTACAGGTACGGGCCCGTATCCCTAGACTACGAGTCTAGAGGTACGGTCCCGTATCTCTAGACTACGAGTCTAGTGATACAGGCCTGTACCTGTAGACAGTCCACTGGGGATTGGCTACTGGTACGGCTCTAAAATTTCTCCAATATTTGCAATATTCAGCCATCCATGATATCCAGATATACATTTCCTCGATCTAGGATAATTATGCATAGATACTAATTTTTTCACAGAACTACTAAACTTTGGAACATCTCCCACCTGACCTTTGTAATAGTCCTGACCTCGAATCATTCCGAGCAGGGCTCCCAGTGATTTTATTTGGTCATATTTGCCGCCTTATATGGGAGTCATTCCCAATCCGAAAATGGCCTTTATTTTCCCAATTTCATGTATTTTAGTATTTATTTTCCCAATTTTATTGATATATTATCCCAAATGTGAAGGAAAAGGCAGCTTCCCAAAATCCCAAATAAAATCACTGGCTCCTCAAAACTCTTTAAAAAAACTGACAAAAACATCAGTAAAACAAAAATAGCAAAGCAACCAGCTCTCTCTTCCTCTTCAAGATGATTGCAAAACTAGAAAGGACACAAAGTAATGCACAACAAAACAAAGACAAACACAGAACCCCCAAAACCAATGGGAAACACACCAAACAACGATCAACAACATGTCTGCTATTTTCTAATTCTTTTTTCTGTCGGTCCTGATCTGAGACCAATCATCAAACTGTTGAATTTACAAAAGTTTATATCAGTAGATGTAAAAATGCAAACAGTTAATTAACAGTGAGCCCTTGACCTGCTAAGCTTGATTTTATCTCTCTTTACAATAGTTTACATAGTTTCAGATCACCTGGCTTCTATTAAAAGATGCCACTTGATCAGGAACTACAGTGTTATGCTTGTAACCTATGAATCCATATTGGCCTTGTCGCCGCAAAACTTTTCTTTTGGGTTTCCGACAAAGTGACAATTAAACCGGTCTCCTCAGCTTTAGAGACTATCTATAAAATTGAAATTTCACTCAAAGGAAGTCCGAATATAATACTTTCCAATACATGAATAATAAATGTGCTGATCAGACTCTGCGCTGGTCCGGGCCTTTGTTGTTTGCAATCCACCGAAGACCAGTTTTGTTGTGACGAGACCCATAATAACCCTTATCCTGCTGAATAAAGAATGCTCAATAACCCAGTTATGGGTGTAATGTATACCAGTTATTGGGATAGTCACCAAACAAGCAATTTGAACATTCTTTGTCAATTTTGCATGCAGAACAAGAAATAGTGAGTATGATCAGGAAATGCCACAATCACAAACTGCAGACAACCGGGCTGCATAGCGCAGTCAGTAATGTGTCTGGCAACAGATGTAAGTCTGACTGCAGAACCAGGGGTTGCGAGTTTGATCCCGGCCCGGTCCCATTTTTTGTGGAGATTGATAATGAAATAATTTCTACGGTCATTCTCCTCCTTTCTGCTGAATCATTCAAGAAGGGTTGTTGTCAGTTACAAGCGAAAGTATGTGCACGAAGTACTGGTTAACTTCTTGTTCAAGCTTGCCCGGGAAATAGTGTGGTTAGGTGAACTGACCGTCCCGTCATGATCATAATTGTTGACTTGGGACATAAAGCAACAAAAACAACCAAACTGCAGACAAACCCACGGCACAGCGAGGAAGAGCAACACAGCAACCACAAGACACCATGAAAACAAACCAAGCAAAGCAACCAGCTCTTTCTTTCCCATGTTTATTTCAAAAAACAAAAACACAAGAAGAAAATTAACTTTGTTGCTAAATGAGTTTGGATTTTATTGCATATTTTGCATTTTACAGTGAAATTTTCACCAATATGAACTTTCTGACATCAGTATTTTTAAATGCAGATATTCAAGAAATGGAAGTAAAAGCAAACAAAAACTAACTCATATTACATTTGTACTTTGAGATGAAGGTTAAGGTTTTCTATTTATACATAAAACAGTTCTCCAAAAAGATACATCTGTTTGTGGGTGATGCCTTGATAACCGGTAACATTTTTTTTCATTTTTTCGGTACCTCACTTGTAGAGACTATTTTTTAAACGAAATTATCAGCAAAACAAATTTTCTTACTAAATACAGATAAGCCTGAAGGGATTGCTTTTTGGGCTTGTGCTTTCAAATTATGAAACCACACTGGCTTTCCTTTGTAAAACAGTGAAAACCTTAAGTGCCCTGGCTACCGGGTTAGGAAGCATAATATGACACACTTAATTCAGGTTTCCAGCCAGCTCAGTTGCATGATTTCAATGAATACAGTGGATTCTGAGACTACACTGTTTTCCAGAGAGAATGTATCTTCTTTTCTTCATTTCAGGTCTGACTAGTAAATCAGAACAATGAATATTCTAGATAGCAACCTTGATGGTTGTTGTGTCAGAGGACTTCCCATTGGAAAACCATTCAGGGCTAGGTTCGAAGTACCGAAAGACTATGAAGCTAACTTTACTGATACAGTTGATGTATTTGTTCTGCTGCGGTATAAGGACATGCAGGGAGGGGAAATAATTGATCTTGTAAATGAACTTGAGAGACAGGACACACCTTTAGAGATGAAAGAAAATACACTTAAACGTAGAATTTTGAACAGACAGAATATAATTAAAGAGGAAACAGAAAAAGATATATGTGAATATGAAGAAGATGCATACATAGAAACAGTTACAATTGAAGATTTGTTAGAATTGCATGTCGAGTCAGTTACTGGGAGAAGCTTTTATGTTAATCCTGATAGTGGTAAAACATTCAATGAGTCATTGGAGCCTGGTGCTGCAGATGTAATCTTGGACACTGGACAGGTTCAGACTGAAATTAATGGAAACTGTGGTGTCGAAGAAGAGCTGAATGAAGAGGACCTGAGTGGCACAGATAAAATAATTGAAGCACTTCTAAGTCGAAAGTCAGTTAATGAAAACTCTGAGAATGAGACTTCTGAACCTGAACATGATTTAAGAAATACTGACGTTAATTTGCCAACTTTAGCTGAGGCCAAAGAAAATATAAGTGAAAAGGAAAAACCCTTAGAGGAAGAAAAGTTAAGAAAGCCTCATAAAAGAAAAGGAATAGAAGAACCAGAAGACACACAGATGGTAAAACTAAAGAAAATAGAGGAAGAAGAGATAGGGGTTATTCGTAGAAAGAGTCATAGACTTAGGTCTACAGGATACAGGCTTGATTATGAAGCTATGGAAAAGTCATCTGGTGGTGCAGCTAATAGTGACAATGACGATACAGACAGTTATGAATTAGATAATGCTGGTGATAATTCTGAAAATTATGCACCAAACACTGTTATTATGAAAAGTATCAGAGAAAAGAGGACAAAAAAATACACAAATGAAAAAAGGAACAGTGTGTCTAAATCCATTGAGAATGGTGCTGATGCTGTTTCGCCACCACAAAATAAACCCAGGCCAAAAAGTCTAAGACAAAAACAAAGAAAAGGCAAATGTGAAAACAAAGATACAGATAAGCATATAACTTGTGAAGATGGGAAAACAGCTGATATCAGCAGTGCTCAAGGAGAAAATGACTTAGGAAAGAAAGATCAAAATGTTTCAGTAACAGATGAGGTTGTAAATTTAAATGAAGCTCTGAAAGATAGTCCAGATGAATCTGACTCTGGGCTGGTCCCTGTTAAGAAGAAAACAAAACCTAGAAAGAAAGTCAATAAAACTGGAGTTGAAACTGAGTTAGACGAAACTAAAGATAAAAATCATAGTAGCGCTAAGTTGGAAGTAAAAGACAAAGCAAAGTCTCATGATAAGGATAGCAATAAAACAGATGATGTCCGCGAAAAAACTAAAAAACGAAAGAAGCCCAGAGAATCTAATGCAAGTGATTCTCAAGTTGAGAAAATGGAAGATGATGATAGTTCTCAAATTGATTCCGACCCAGAGCTTCAAGGGTTAGGAAGATATCAAAGGAAGCTTGTGATTTTAAGGAGAAAGAAGATGCTGGAGCAGCAAACAAAACAAGCGACCAGAATTAAAATAAAGTTAAATGAACACCCTGAAAAATGGAAGACATATGTGATGGATTCATTCATGAGAAAAGATAGAGGCAAAGCCAGATATGAGGTAGCTGTTGAAATGTATGTTTGTTTAGTTTGTGATAAATATAAAGCTGAAAGCAAAGAATCTATGGAAAATCATATTGAGATGCATGTAAATGGTGACCTTCAATGTAATCAATGTACTCATGTAGCTGTGACAAATTTTGAGTTACAAAAGCATAAGAGAGATGTTCACAAGAAAAATATATGGATGTGTGATCTTTGTGGTTTTGAAGCTATAGGGAAAGAAGGACTTAAAGACCATTTAGGCAAAGTTCATAATGATCCCCAATATTCATGTAAACTATGCTTGAAAAAAGATAAGAAATTTGCAAGTGTAACATTGCATGAGTACAAGAAACATATACGATCAGCACATCCTGAGAGTATGTTTCAATGTGAGGGATGTAAAAGACTGTTTGCACAGCAACATAAGTTAGAAAACCATAAGAAAATCGGTTGTGAGGGAGTGGGTCAGAAATCAGTTTCATGCGAGAAATGTGGAAAGGTGTTTAGTTCACAGGATAGTGTTAAACGCCACATCATGAGAGTTCACAACAAGGAGAGATCATTCCAGTGTCCTTACTGTCCATTTACAGCAGCCCGTCAGACCAACTTGACGTCTCACTTAAATGTACATGAAGGTAGGTACATATAATCAAGATTTTTGTCTTTTGAATGTCATTGCTCAAAATCAAACCATATGTTATATGTCCAGCCGTTTTGGGGAGCCAGGAAGGCTTTTTTGGAGCCGTTTTCCTCAACTATATAAAGCGTGTTAGTGTTCTTCTAGCATCACTTGACTATTAGAATCAACCCACAACAGGTAAATCCCCTGAAGAGTCTTCATATAGACAAAACCATGATCGAGTTATCATTAGTGTTATTGCCAAGAGCAAGACCAAAGAGCAAGTCCACAGCCTTGTTTAAACTGTCTGGGTCTGCGCAGCCATTTAACTTATCATATGTTAGAGGGATGTCCAGATCTGGTCCAAATTTGAAATGCTTCCACATGACTGCTCCCCATAATGCTCTCCATCAAAATTGCACAAGTTGTGCTCTGCTTATCAAAATAGCCACCAGAGCTAAAAATAGGAAACTTTTTAACAACATCTGGGCCACTGACCGAAATTGATAATGATTTAACAGAAATAGTACCTACCAAAAATGCACAAAAGGTTCGGCTCAGCTTAATAAAATGGCTGCCATAGAAAAAAATGGAAATATCTTTAAACGACATCTCCATAGCCATTTGCCCAAATTCAAAATAGTATCACAGAAATGTTTAACAAATATTACTACTTATTCTAAAAATAGATTTGTTTTTAACCCTTAAAGCGCCAATCACGACTGCAGCAGACGACAAATTATATGACATCTTTCCTAATTTTCGAGAAAAATAAGGCATGAAATTTCATGAGAATCGTCAGCCAGCAGACTATTCTCATGAAATATCATACCTTATTTTTTATTTTTTTTAAAAAGCGGCAAAATTTGAAATTGTCGTCTGCTGCAAATAATAGGTGGCGCTTTATGGGTTAAAGGTCATATCCTCATGAACCTGGACTCGGGTGAGGAATCCAGGGCCCTAGCCACCAGGGCCCTCTTGTTTGGTTGAAAGGGATGTCTTGTCATAATGCCATTGGGTATTGTACATGACATACTGTAGCCTCTTAACCCTAGCTGAGCTTTGGTATTGTACATTGTACATGTAGGTTTGTGACAGATGTCCGTGCACACCATTCACACCTTTCATGATCAGATGGTCATGATATGAAGGAGATCGTTGAAAGTAGGTACATGTACCCCCACTCCCCAAGTAAACAAAAAGTTTATTTTTAAGTCTTCAATGAGTTAATTAATACACAATTATGCATTTGCTAAGTTACATTAGCATGGATATGACAGAGGTGATTAGGTTTTGATGACATTGACCTCATTTTGCAGGTCAGTGTTGAACTTCAGCTGCAAAATTTAAGCTGTAAAGCACCACCTTTAATTTACAGCAGAAGATGTATTTTAACCCTTAACATGCAACTTGTCACCCTTATAGGGATGTTAACCCGTATATAGATTATAGGTAATTTTAAGCCTTAAAATGCAACTGGTCATACTTGTTGGGATTAGAACCTGTAAATACACACTTGCATGACCAGTGGGCATATTCTTGTTCCCAGAAGTACCAGCTGAAATCTCATATATAATCTATTGACAGGTTATCATCCCTACAAGTGTGACCAGTTCAAACAGTTTGGACCCAGATCAGGCCTGACATTCTGTCAGGCCTGAACTGGGTCCAAACTATTTCATGTGTAATCTATTGGCAGGTCCTCATACGTGTATAAGTCTGACCAGTGTACATTCTATATGTCTAGAAGTACCAGCTGAAATCTCACATGTTATCATTCTATTAACAGGTTATCATCCGTACAAGTGTGACCAGTGCACATTCTCGTGTGTGCAGAAGTACCAGCTGAAATCTCACATGTTATATATTTACAGGTTATCATCCATACAAGTGTGACCAGTGCACATTCTCTTATGTCTAAGAGTACCAGATGAAATCTCACATGTTATCTGTTAACAGGTTATCATCCGTACAAGTGTGACCAGTGCACATTCTCCTGTGTCCAGAAGTACCAGCTGAAATCTCATATGTTATCTATTAACAGGTTATCATCCATACAAGTGTGACCAGTTCACATTCTCTTGTGTCTAGAAGTACCAGCTATAATCTCACATGTTATCTATTAACAAGTTATCATCCATACAAGTCTGACCAGTGCACATTCTCGTGTGTGCAGAAGTACCAGCTGAAGTCTCACATGTTATCTATTAACAGGTTATCATCCATACAAGTGTGACCAGTGCACATTCTCGTGTGTGCAGAAGTACCAGCTGAAGTCTCACATGTTATATATTAACAGGTTATCATACCTACAAGTGTGACCAGTGCACATTCTCTTATGTCTAGAAGTACCAGCTGAAATCTCACATGTTATCTATTAACAGGTTATCATCTGTACAAGAGTGACAAGTGCACATTCTCTTATGTCCAGAAGTACCAGCTGAAATCTCACATTTTATCTATTAACAGGTTATCATCTGTACAAGAGTGACAAGTGCACATTCTCTTATGTCCAGAAGTACCAGCTGAAATCTCACATGTTATCTATTAACAGGTTATCATCCATACAAGTGTGACCAGTGCACATTCTCTTATGTCCAGAAGTACCAGCTGAAATCTCTCATGTTATCTATTAACAGGTTATCATCCCTACAAGTGTGACCAGTGCACATTCTCTTATGTCTAGAAGTACCAGCTGAAATCTCACATGTTATCTATTAACAGGTTATCATCTGTATAAGAGTGACAAGTGCACATTCTCTTATGTCCAGAAGTACCAGCTGAAATCTCACATGTTATCTATTAACAGGTTATCATCCATACAAGTGTGACCAGTGCACATTCACTTATGTCCAGAAGTACCAGCTGAAATCTCTCATGTTATCTATTAACAGGTTATCATCCGTACAAGTGTGACCAGTGCACATTCTCTTATGTCCAGAAGTACCAGCTGAAATCTCACATGTTATCTATTAATAGGTTACCATCCGTACAAGTGTGACCAGTGCAAACAGTTTGGACCCAGATCAGGCCTGACAAAATGTCAGGCCTGATCTGGGTCCAAACTATTTCATGAGTAATCTGTTGGCAGGTCATCATCTGTTCAAATGTGACCAGTGCACATTCTCTTATGTCCAAAACTCACATGTTATCTATTTACAGGTTATCATCCGTACAAGTGTGACCAGTGCACATTCTCTTATGTCCAGAAGTATCAGCTGAATTCTCACATGTTATATATTAACAGGTTATCATACCTACAAGTGTGACCAGTGCACATTCTCTTATGTCCAGAAGTACCAGCTGAAATCTCACATGTTATATATTAACAGGTTATCATCCGTACAAGTGTGACCAGTGCACATTCTCGTGTGTGCAGAAGTACCAGCTGAAGTCTCACATGCGGACACATAGTGGCGAAAAGCCTTACAAATGTTCAGAATGTAATTACGCGGCGGCCTGGAAGGTACAGTTAAAAGACCACATGAAAGCACACAGTCAACCGAATGCCGCTATCTGCGGAGAGTGCCAGATCTTGTTTAAAGACATCCGAGCGCTGAAGACGCACGAAACCAAGGAGCATGGCTTATTACCGCAACGAACAGTCTCTGTTACCGTAGTGAAGGATGTGAAGGAGGAGATGGAGCCACCATCAAACCATATACTTATTCCGCCATTACCGGTCAATGCAGGGAACAATGCCACTTATGCTGTGCCGCAGTCCTATGCACAATCTGTGAATTTTACAAACCCTTTTGCTACTACACACCATGTGCCTTATAATATTGCACAATTCCATCAACTCCTTCCCAATAATTAACCCTTAAAGCGCCAATCACAACTGCAGCAAACGACAAATTTTGTGAAATCATACCCAATTTTTGAAAAAAATAAGGTATGATATTTCATGAGAATCATCTGCCAGCAGACGATTTTCGTGAAATATCAAGCCTTATTTGTTATTTTTAAAAAAGTGGCAAAAATTGAAATTGTCGTAGGTGGCGCTTTATGGGTTAATCTATAAATAGCAACAGATAAGTATAGTAGATGCTCTAAAATTGTGTACTCAGTCACTTAATTCACCTGCCAAATAAAGCCCAGGCAAACAGCAGAGACCCGGATCAGACTGCTAGTCTGATCAGTCTTCCCTGTTTGCTACTCTGACAAGCATTTTGTGATTTCTGGCCTTGATAACAAACATTTTATTAGAGAGAAAAGAAGAAAAGTGTTTGAAAATTTACAGCGTTTGGTGTACTGAAACTGTAGTTGTTGTAAGAAGCGGTAGCACAAGTGAAAATGACCTGGCCCAAAAATGATAACTCATAAATGTTAAAATGCCAACAATTGATGAATACATGTATGCAAAGCAATAAAATGAGCAACCGCATGAGAATTCCAACAATATGATATGTGTGACTAGCAAAGGCTCAGACCAGCCTGCGCATATGAGCAGTCTGATCAGAGCCTTTGCTTGTCGCTTGAATATTCTATGACTTTTTGAACATCATTTAGATTTTTTATAAGCTAAAAGGGAGTCTGCACAGGCTCGTCTGAGTCAACACTTGTCAAAATGCCACATTGGAGGAAATCACATGTCACAGCTCAAATATGAGCAGTATAGTTGAGTTGACCCATGAAACAGTTTTATTATATGGGGGCCTGGAAATGCCACATTCACAGATCACAACCACTCTATCATTTTTGGGGGTTTAACATCTTTATACCCCCCGCAAACTTTGTTTGTGGTGGGTATACTGTTTTCACGTTGTCCGTGTGTGCGTGCCTGCTTCCGTCCGTCCGTAACGTTTTTTGTTTTTTTAATATCTTGAAGAGTCATTGCTGGATTTTCATCAAACCTTGCAAACATGTTCATATATGCAAGACAAATACTTAGACAAAAAAGTAAGGGCTAGGGGCCAATTCTATTGGAGTTATTTCCCTTTGTAGTTCTAAATGTCTTTTAATATAGGGTTTTATGCTTATGCTATTATAGGCCATACACGGGCTGATCAACTCCTACCACAGCTTTTGATGGAACACTTTGATACTTTGCCTATACAATTAAGACACATTGAACATATGCATGAAAGAGTTTACTTCAGAAAAAATATTTTTTGACAAAATGACAGCTGTGAGAACTTAGACAATTTTCCCCTAATATCATCTTTTGTATATGCATAGACGGTGCCTTCATGGGCCGATCAGCTCCTACCACAGCTTTTGATGGAGCAATTTGATACTTTGCCTATACAATGTAGACACATTGAACATATGCATGAAGGAGTTTGGCTCAGAAAAAATAATTTTTGACAAAATTACAGCAGTGAGAACTAAGACAATTCACAGACAATTTTTCCCTAATAAGGCTTTTGTATATGCTTAGATGGTGCCTTCATGGGCCGATCAAATCCTACCACAGCTTTTAATGTAGCAATTTGATACTTTTCCTATACAATATTGACACATTGAACATATGCATGAAGGAGTCTGGTTGAAAAAAAATTTTTTTTTGACAAAATGACAGCTATTAGAACTTAGACAATTATTACCTTATATGACTTTTGTATATGCATGGATAGTGCCTTTATGGGCCGCTCAACTCCTACCACAGCTTTTGATGGAGCAATTTGATACTTTGAGGATACAATAAGGACACATTGAACATATGCATGAAGGAGTTTATAATTTTTGTTTGCACAGATTCTGCTGAAATTTTCTTTTCAAAACTTAGGTCTGCTGGTTTGAACTATAACTTGCCAAGTTTTTTCACTGAATCTTACTGTGCGGGGGGTATCTAATAAACATTGCTTATTGACTTTTTTCATTTTGTCAACCTCCCTATAATTCGAATTTTTGATACTTCGATATAAAATCTCTAGTCTGTAAGACTTCAAATTTATGAGACTCAACTGTATTTGAAAACAGAAAGAGAAAAATGTTAGATATTTTAGAACATTTAGTGTTCTTTAGATTTGGTGTGTTTAGATTTTCATTATCAGAATTAGTGGATTTTTTAGAGGTTAGTATGTCCCCTCCAGAGGCAAGGGAAATGAGGTGAACACACATTTGTATTTGTTCTAGTGAAGTGCTGGAGTGACATAACATTGTACTAATATTGGCCTCGACATGAGAAAACCGGTCTTCGGGGTTTGCGAACAACAAAGGCACAGACCAGCCTGCACATCTGCGCAGTCTGATAAGCACCTTTGTTTGATCACTTATTGGAAAGTACCATATCATAACTTGCTACAAGCAAAATTTCAATTTTCTAGCTTGTCTCTGTAGCTGAGCAGCCTGGTTTGGGTAAACCTCGAAAATACTTAGCCCCCCATACATGGATTTTTTGTGGCCTTCAAATAGAGGATCTTACATGAGTGCTCATGTTTTATTGAATTTATTAAACGAGTTGGGGAAAAGAGATAGAATGCGAGGCTTGCCGATTTTTTTTTTGCAACGAGTTTAATAAATTCAACAATACAAGAGCACGAATGTTAGACTTTATTTATCATATGACTTTATTTCACTCCCAGACACGACGCCGTATGATAAAACATTTTAACCTAGATCACATTTCCAAGGTCACAATGGTTCCATATCCAGTTGTATACAGTATGTTCAAAGATAGACAAGAATTGTTGTAAACAAAAAATATACAGTAAAACGTGTGTAAAAAGGCCACTCAGAAATAGGCAAAACAAAGATCTTAATAACAATTGGAAGCTTAATGAAGGTTGGAAGTTTTGCAGGATGCTCCACTTGGAACATTCTGCAACACTTTTGACTGGCATTCAGCGATAATTGGTCTTGAAAACCAATATTTGGTCTTTTTGTGAATGGCCGTTTTACACAGGTTTTACTGTAAACTAATCCAGGTAATGGGTATATTATACAGGTATGTATCTTACACTGCCTTTACCTGTATGATATATTTAGTTTTATTTACCGTTATTTACCTGTTTCTGTGAATAATGGTATAGTCCTATTATTATGCATCCTCGAATCGACTGTAGTAGGGCACGTTTTTCCTGTGAAAGCACAAACTACAGGTAATGTCTACATATACAGTAAAACCTGTCTTAAGCGGTCACTCAAAAAGAAGACCGAAATGGGGTTTCAAGACCGATTATCGCTTAATGCAGGTCAAAAGTATTGCAGAATGCTCAAAGAGAGCATTCTGCAATAGTTTCAACCTTCTTTAAGTTATCATTTGTCTTTTAGCCCTTTGTTATCCCCAAACGAAGTCGGAGGGATATAGTTTTGGCGTCGCCCGTGTGTCCGTCCATTCCGTCCCTCTGTCCATTCCATCCGTCCATCCACACTTTTTGTCTATCCGGAACCATATCTCAGTACCTATTGGTCAGATTTGATTCATATATGGTACAAATGATAAGTACCATGGACTCTCCATATCCTATAAGTTTAATCAAAATCAACCCCTTAACACTTGAGTTATTGCCCTTGTTTTAGTATAGGCAATTATAAGGCAAAACCTATATTAGCTTTTTTGTGTGATGATCTTCTCATTTCATCAAAGCCATTATATTTAACAACTTCTCACTATTAGACCATGATTGCTAAGTGCCTGTAGATAAGCATGGTAGTGTCAAAATTTTTCCCCACCCCCTTTGACCCCACCTAGGGGGTCAAAGGTCAAATATTTAAATTTCGCAATAACTAAGGCAATTGTTAATATTTTTTGCTGAAATTTTGCATACATGCAGAGCAGCAATAGATATGAAACATATCAAACGGGATTTCAGTTTGAAGGCCTGGGTCCAAGCCTGTTGGGTGGACTTAGGGGGTGGGGCCGAGGTCAAAATTAAGCTTTTTCAGAATATGGTCATGTTGCATATCAAATTAAAGCTGATGAAGCTTGCAGCAACATGGTAGCAAATATTTTGCCCACAGACACACCCTCGACCCAGGGGGTGGGGACAAAAGGTCAAACTTTATCTTTTTTCTAAAAGTAGTCATGTTGCATATCAAATTAAAGGGAATTGAGCACAGAGCACCGTGAAAGCAAACATGCTGTCTTTACACACACCAACGACCCCTGGGGTGGGGTCAAAAGGTCATTTTATTGTCTAAAAGTGGTCATGTTGCATATCAAATTAAAGTGGAAGAAGTGTAGACCTACATGCAATGTAACACTTTGTATTTACACACATCCTTGACCTCTGGGGTCGGGTTTAAAGGCCAGATATTGAAATTGTGCAGATGTAAGTATATTTTTTATTAAACTAAGCACTAAAACATACTTGACAGGTGTTTGTTATGATCTGAATAATACTGAAGGTGAACTAAGGGTTAGATAATTGGGAATTTATGTTTTGTGATTTACATGTTTCTCTCAAATAACCCTTTGTCGGGGTATATAAATTCGTCGAATTTGTCTATTTTTGAGAGGCTACTTAAGACAGGTTTTTACTACAGATAGATATTTGTCTTGCCAAAATATTTTGATGAGGAATCTTATTTATTTCTGCAGCTTTATTATTGCAATCCGAAGATGAGTTGAATGTGGCGCCAAAACTTCAGCACAGTGGTCTATACACAATATCATAATAGTAACTTGATCTGGCGCACTGTATCACGTTGAGTGGATGAGGTCATAATATCGGATCATACAAGACATGAAGCGTCAAGGGTGATCCAATGGTATGGCCTTATCCAAGAGACGTGATACTGTATGCCAGATCAAGTTACTATTATGATAATATGTTTATTATCTACCTTTTTCTGACATCATTCTGATTTTATAACCTGTTTTGGTCTTAAATCCCGAAAATTGCGGGAACGTTTGCCATTATGTTACGTTTCTTGACGTCAAATCATCTTGTTTTCCTGGTTCCATGCTTGCAAATTTACTTTACGTAACGTCGCTGCAAAAACAGGAAACGGACGTTAGTCTTGTGTTAAAGGATAGTGATAGGAAATCAGAAAACCTCAATTCTTGATCCGGCTTTCTATTTCAGATAGCCGGAAAACACACAGTTCAACAGATGTATCATTTATAGGTATATAATAAACCATCTTACCACTGAGCTAAGCAGATGACAAATCTTAATGATAAAAGTGAAACTGTTCAAGGATGTAGCTTGCCTAAAATTCAATGTACGCAATTGTGACATGGTTAATGCATGTATGCATAAAATTCCAAAAAGGGAGCATTTACAAATAGCGTAGACCCAGATGAGATGCCACAAAATGCGGCGTCTTATCAGAGTCTGCGCTATTTGTCATGTTAAGCACATTCTTGGTAACTCTGGACAATACTTAATATTATATGAATCAGGACCTCTTTCACTTAGTTAATGGGAACTAAAACCCTTGAAAAGGGATCTTAGAGCAGATAATGCCATCATATATAACCCCTACCAAAATTTGAATTAGACACATTAGAATTGCTTTTCCACTCATATTTTGTATGCATATCATTAAAAAACCTTCAGAACTGGGATAGAATAATTCCATTTTTTTTGGGGGGGGGGGGTGGGGTGTGTGCGCAGTGGCTCAGTGCTTGACTCGAGACCGAGAGGCCTCGGGTTCGAGCCTCACCAGCGTCACTGCGTTGTGTCCTTGAGCAAGACACATTAATCCTAGCTTAGTACTGGTTCAACCCAGGAAGACCCATCCCTACATAACTGAAAGATTGTTGATGGGATGTAAAGAATCAAATCAAACAAATAAATCCCATATTTTTGGTTCAAATGTGTATGCAAATGCGTTTTTGCGTTAATGGTAGCTACGCCCATGCTGTTTACAACAATGTAAGATATCCACTTATCAACACATGCTTTGATTTCTCTTTTAACTAATCTTCCGACTGCAGTAACTTGTGTGTGTTGTTATTGTTGATAATTTGTTATGATTTTATATTTTGATTTACCCCTTTATTCATACAGATCAGTCTTAGGCCAGAATTTTTATTATTAGTTGATTTACGACCCCTCCTACTGTAACTTTCCAGAAAGTAGAAGAAAAGAAAAGTAATTTCTAGAATTAATTTTTTATTTTATGCACCGACTCTAAACATTATTTGTTTTGTTGAAAAAATAATATATTTTTGAGGTTCTGGGCTGTGTATTTTTGAGAGTGACACTGTTAAAAGTGATTGTCCTATCTAGATTTCTAGGAAAATTATGAAATATTTAAAGATTTTATACAGACTGTTAGTTTACCTAACTAGTTTTACTTTTTTTTCTGGAGATATTAAAAAAAAGCTCTGAAAATGACCAGTCAACTGGTCATTTTCAGAGCTTTTCTTTTTTTGTCCCCTCGACCCTAAATCTGAAAAAACTTTCCCGTAAATCAACTAATAAAAAGAAATTCTGGCCTTATCACTGTATTCCATTGTTTACCATTCCAACACCTATAGTCAAAGGGCCATGTTCAAAGTTAATAAAAATTCTGACAATGATTTACTAAATAAATCAAGAGGCCCACATCCACATTTTATTTTCTAGCCATTCAAACTTTTATTAAACATTAATTCTGCCTACTAGTGTCGTCCTTTGCAACCAGTTAAGACCCAGATCAGGCCTGACAAAACATGAGGCCTGATCTGGTTCCAAACTGTTTGACACTCTGATGGTATTCCTGAAAGAATTTTTCGACAAAGGTGATAACAGAACAAGAAAGTGTTTGAAATTTTAGACCATTTACCATACAAATAGCATATTGATCATTCTAAGGATATGAATATTTCAAAGATACTTGAATTTAGGGATTTCACCCATAAATATATCAGTTTAACTGTAATTTACCTTATTTGCTGTTTCGTATGAATCATTGGTTAGCGGACAATTTTATGAATGCCAGGCCTTATTTGCCTGAAAATTTAAGAAAGCATTTTGTCCTGTTCTTCAGTAGTGGTTGGTGCTTTGATTTACAACTAAGCTTTATCACACTTGGTAGGCGGCAATCGAAAACGTTAATACTATCAAACAACGTAGATAAATAATTGTGAGAAACAGAGTTTTTGATTGACATTTGTCGACAAATGGCAATCAAAATCACTGTTTCTATTGAAAACATGAAAAATTATATGATAGATTATTTCAGTGGATACTGGTATGCTGTCTTTTGGCATGGTCTATATAAGCTAAGCTTATAAGCTAACCCTTTTTACCAAAATGACAAACTACATATACTAACCTCTGTGAGTGCAATATACTAACTTTTTGAACATTTTACTTTTACTGGATGGTCTCAACTGAACTTATGGTAATCAGGTTTTTGATAACGAAATTCTTGTTAGAAATGTAAACAAATTATCATTGAAAAACTGTAATATGTTGCATTATCTTTTATAAATATTTCATTTATGAAGCTTTGCATCATAATTAACATTAGTGTATTGAACATCTGTAACTTTGCTATTTTTAGTCCGATTTTCACCAAACTGTAAAGCAAAGGAATTGGGAATATAATACACCATTTTGGGAAGTTTTTGCTCATTTTCTAATTGGGAAGGGGCCGATATTAGGCCCCAGATTTGGGCTAGGAAAATCCCTGATCTGGGTTTACACTGTTTATTAAGATAAAAACAATCTTCATGGACAGAAATACATCTTTGAAGATCTTAGCCCTTAATGGGCCAATAACAACAAAAGTCTCTGCTTTTCTGGTCTGCTGAAATATTTAAGAAGCCTCTATGGACAAAAGTGTGGACCCAGATCAGACTGCTCCTATAGGAGCAGTCTGTTCTGGGTCCACGCTGTTTGCTTCTATACTTAATTTGTCAGTAATGCTAGGCAATTATTTGCAGCAGAAGACTTTAGACGATGACATTTTCAGATGCATATTTTTACTTGGTGCTTTAAGGGTTAAAAATTGGATATCCTACCCTTTGACCCATTGATATGTACAATGAATCATATAAAACCAGATGGAGCAACCCATCAGTATACAAAGGGTTAACTCTTTGCATGATGGGTAATTTTTCATGTTTTTGTTGTCGTCTGCTGACTTTTTTCAAAATTAACTTTTTCAACAAATTCTTTCAGGAACACTATCAGAGTGTCAAACAGTTTGGATCCAGATCTGGATCCAAACTGTTTGCAAAGGTTATTAGCAGACGAAATCAGTTGCCACTAGTAAGGAAGTTGAAAAGTGTTGGAAATTTTAGAACATTTTTTGTAATATGTCCCTATCTGTCTCTGTTCCCATGTATTTACAACATAAGTACAGTAAAACCTGTCTTAAGCGGTCACTCAAAAGAAGACCAACAATTGGTTTTCAAGACCGACTATTGCTTAATACAGGTCAAAAGTATTGCAGAATGCTCCAAGAGCGCATTTTGCAATACTTTCAACCTGCATTAAGCTACCATCTGTCTTCAAGACATTTCTTTTTCTTATTATTAAGTGGCTGCTTAAGACAGGTTTAAAAGTAATTTATATTCTTATAAACTTAATATAGAATATGTGATACAATCTTGTGTTAGAGTCTTTCTTTTATCTCCAAGACTTAGACAGTTATACAAGTTCTATGCTCAAAATGTTGGCCTATGATTATCTATGAAATCAAGCCAACAACCTCCTAGTGCAGAAGTGATGTTTCACTTTACATGACCATGGGTGAAAGTTCAAAAGTCCTTTTCGAAACTCCAATCTTAAAACTTGCAGTATGCCCACTAAATATTCACAATATCAAGTTTAAATGGTCAAATGTCCTAAGTAAGTCTGAAAATAAATCAGAGAAGCTATTATGATCTTCCTAATTGACTTTCTGAGGAAAGTCAGCCACAGAAAGTCAGCCTCAAAATCCTGAATTCAGGAATAATCCTGAAAACTTTCACATATGCATGACAAAGAATAAATAATAAAGTAATTTCATGCCTGTTTGTAGTTTAGTCAAAACTACCCAAGGTGCTGTGGATGACCTGTTGCACTATTGCACGAGGCCTCTTGCCATAATACAGCAGGTGGTCCACAGTACCTTTGGGTAAGTGTTGACTATACTTCAGCCTTGTGCAATAGTGCATCAGGTCGTCCACAGGACCTTGTGGTATGAGTTTTGACTACCTAAAACAGGCATGATATGTAATGTTTTATTGCCCAACCCATATGTTGATGTCAAACTTAATCATTGGCAGTGACACTTAAATGGAGTTGCTGTAGATGATGCGGTTCTGTTGCAAAACAGAAAATTTCACCTAATCTGCTCAGAATGTTCCGCTCTTTCTAACATCTTATCCAAATCACTGACTACATGGCCAAACTATTCTGGTGGTTACAGAGAATGGCTCTACAGTTTTCGCACAAATATCTGATTTATTTAAAACCTACACCGTATACAAAAAACATTTCCGATTCAGTATGATTAATAATGCTAATGAACAAATGACTCAAGACAATAATATGAATCAATCTGTTTAATCAGTTAAATCATCTCTTATATCAATAACAATTTCATGGAATTATATTTCATAAATATGGTGAAAATTCAACATTTACAAAAAATAAAAGGTTTGCATATTTTACATCATGTATAATGTATCATACTCCTACAATACTTACATATCTCTCTTAATGGACATACAATTCTAAGTACTGTACCATATTCTCCCTGATAAGCTCACACTCACGCTCTTAAGGCTATTTTTAGATCATGACATCATTTTCTTTTTTTGGATAACATTGAAAATTCAAGAAAAATTTAAGTAAAGTTTTGAATACTTTTGAAAATATTATGGAAATGGGGCATTTGCTCCAAAGGAGCAAACGCTCCATTTTCCATAATATTTTCAAACAAGTTATATTTCAAAGGCGTGGAAAGGCATTATTATGGAGTGAAGGGTTAAAATTGCACACTGAATACCTCATTGGTTCTGATTTTGCAATGGTTTAGTGGATAAACCACTTCCCTTGTACCCAGGGACCCAGGGGTGAATCCCCGGCTTCTTCAGTCTGTCGCATGAGACTTTAAGCTGTGGCCATATGACTATATCTCCATGTAATCTTAAAGCTGCATAGTCTGTAACTTTTGATCTTCAAGTTTTAGAAATAAAGATTCTATTTTTCAAGAATACAGTAAAATACTCAAATTCAGGTAAACATTTTACCATTTTGGTAAATCTTAGCAAATTATCACAATCAAAACAACAGCGTATATGTTAAAAATCAACCGTCTAGAATTATTGGAGGGATGTAAATAATTACTGACTAGAGGAAAACACCTGTTTTACAAGATAATTCACTTTTCAATGCAGTTTTCAGCTATACTGAAGATTGTAAAAACATAACATTTCTATTTTTACAAATGATTTAAAAAGAAAACATTTTTTTTCGAAGAATGTTCATAGTTACAGACCTATTCTCTTTAATTGTAGGTGGGACGTTAAATGCACACTCGTACATCAAATCCAGTGGAATAATTTCATTATTAACACATAAAGTGCCCCCTATATAATTTGCAGCAGACGACCTTCAAATTTTACCGCTTTTTCTAAAATAACAAATAAGGCATGATATTTCATGAGAATCATCTGCTGGCAGATGATTCTCATGAAACATCATACCTTATTTTTGTCAAAACTAGGAAAGATATCGCGAAGTTTGTCGTCTGCTGCAGTCATGATTGGCGCTATAAGGGTTAATAGAGGGGTACGTGGCTAAGTGGTAGAGTGTTAGACTTGAGATCCATGGGCCACTGGTTCAAGACTCACCAAAGGCTATGCGTTGTGTTCTTGAGCAAGACACTTTCTCATCTGCTTAGTACTGGTTCAACCAGGAAGACAGGAAATTGACCCGACATGACTGAAAAATTGTTGCCTGGGACATAAAGCTCCAACACAAACAAATATTTATATGTATATACTGATGAAAAAGTAGATCCTGGTTAGCTGGCTTCTCAATAGGCCAGATGATCTGGATTTACACTGTTTTCATAAAGGTTTATAGAACTTTATAAAATTATGGGCAATGTGTTTGTTTGATTTGATTCTTCACATCCCAGTCAACAATTTTTCAGTTATGTTGGGAAGGGTCTTCCTGCATTTAACCAGTACTAAGCAAGGATAAATATGTCTTGCTCAAGGACAAAACTCAGTGACACCTGTGAGGCTCATACCCGGGACCCGTCGGTCTCGAGTTAAGCACTCTACCACTGAGCCACTGTGCTCCAATGGGCATTGTGTGCTTATTTGGTCCAATGTGGTAAACATCTTGCTCATGTCTACAAAAACACTGCATTTTTCATGCAAATTATCATACTCGCTTTGAACACACCGGGTAGGCGGCAATCTAAAACGCTTCTAACAATGGAGGAACGCAGATCAAAAATTGCTAGAAACAGTGTTTTCGATTGCCATTTGTCGCCAGTCGGGTGACAAATGGCAATCAAAAACTGTTTCTAACGATTTTTGATCTATGTTCGTCGATAGTATTGACGTTTTCGATTGCCACCTACCCGGTGTGTTGAAGACGGGAACAAACTTACGTACTCAGAACACAATTTTTTTCAAATATGGAATTCACCACTAACCATGGACTGTGATTGACTGTGTAGAGTATTAACTCTTTTCTTGCTAGCCGCGAATTTTGTTGTCTGCGCTGATAACCTTTGCAAACAGCTTGGACCCAAATCAAGACAGATAATAATGTCAATCCTGATCTGGATACAAACCACTGATAGTAAAAGTTAATTTTGAAAAAAGTCAGCAGACGACAACGAAAGCATGCAAAAAAATTACCCTGGCCCGGAGGTTGTAAAACTTTTTCATGCTAAACTCGGCTGAGCACGAAATTTATCCTGCTAAAAATGTTAAAATGCCAACAATTGTTGGCATTTTGACATTGATCAGCATGATAAATACAACATCTGAGAGACTTACAGCAAGAAACTTCTTTATTTGTCAATATTTTAGTTTTTATGAGCAGTTGAAACTTCATGCTCAGTTGAGTTAAGCATGAAAAAAACTTTTATATCCTCGGGCCAGGAAGCAAAGAATTAAAATTGTGTTGCAAGCAGTAAAAACATGAGCGAGCAAAACAAGTTCGGATTAAGGACACTTTTTATGCCCCCAACAGTTTCTAGTTAAGCTTGAATTCCCTATTCCCTTGGTTTTCTGTTTCCTCAAAATCAATTTCTCTTTTTCTAAAAAAATAAAATCTCTTCCGTCTAGTTAAGCATGAATTCCCTTTTCCTTTGAATTTCTGTTATCTGTTATCCTCTTTCTCCAAACAGAAACAAAATGTCTATTTCTTTTTATATAAAAATAAAATCTCTTAAAAGATATAATTAAAATCTTTGAAAAGAATAATAAAACTGCATTGTGACAATATTAACCCTTCTTGACTGGAAACATATATACAGTAAAGTCCCTTAAACTCCCTTTATAACACACCTCATTATAACACAGATTTGGATAAAGCTATGGCTCCCCAATTTTTTTACTATAGAAATTTACAAAGGAATTATAGGAAAATGACTATGAAAGTTCATTTAACTATCATTCCTTTGTAAAATCGTCACCTATTCTAACACACCTCGCCTATAGAGACAATGCTAAAAAATGTGATATATCAAACAATAATTCACAGTTTTGAAAGCGTGAGGAAAGTGCACACTAGCTGATATCATTTGTTACTGCAAAATGACATCAGTCATGGCATAAGACGGTTAAATGTCGTTTCTACTCTTAAATGACGTTACAAATACATATAACGTATGCGACACAGTCCAACTATTGATGGGAATTCTTCAGTGCAATGGCGTAAATTTGGAAGAAGCTGAAGACTTCAAATGTGTTTTCGACGTTTATTGTGTGTATTGAAATAGATCAGCTCTAGCGTGTGAATTGTTGAGTAGTAATTTACTGCTTGTGGGTCAGTTGTAGGAAGATAAATCAATCGGGCTATGCCCTCATGATTTGAACTTCTTGACAACTGACCTCCAAACAATGAATTATTACACAACAAATTGCTGCTAGAGCTGATCTATTTCTTAAATATCATGGTTCAATATTCTAACCTGGCCAATTCCTATTGACCTTGAACATAGCATTTTAAAGGGACTGCACTGCAATAGGTACATTGACAAACGATGTAAACATATATGAAAATCCATATGCCTTATTTCCATCAGGTAGATGGTACAAAAACAATCTTCATCTACATAAATATTACTTGAAACCTGGATGTGTCCCCTCCAAAGATGTTAGAAAACTTGGACGCATTGCAAATGTGCCTATTTTTAGCGCACCTGAGCCAGAAGTTCGAGCTATTGTGATTAGTCTTCATCTGGAATCCAAAAACATATTCTTTAAACATCTCCTCCTGTAACACTGGTCTAAATTAAAAATAATTTTACAGGAATGTTCCCCAAAATGCCCTCTTCCAAAATTGCACAAATTATTCGACAACCAGAGCTAAAAATAGAAATATCTTTCGACACTACTGGTCCAAATTCAAAATGATTTTGCATGAATATTCCCTATAATGCCCTATACCAAAATAGCACAAATGGTTCCGATCTTCTGAACAAATTGGTAGCCAGAGGTAAAAAATGAAATATTTTGGAACAACATCTCCATTACCACTGGCCAAATTTCTTTTTTTTCACAGAAATGTTCCTTACAAGGCTGAAGCAGAACATAATGGCTGCCAGAGCTAAAAATAGAAATATCTTTAAACAACATCTGCTTAACCACAGATCCAAATTCAAAATAATTTTACAAATGCCCTCTACCAAAATTACACAAACTGTTTTTTTTTCACAGAAATGTTCCTTACAAGGCCGAAGCAGAACATAATGGCTGCCAGAGCTAAAAATAGAAATATCTTTAAACAACATCTGCTTAACCACAGATCCAAATTTAAAATAATTTCACAGAAATGTTCAATGTAATGCCCTCAACAAAAATTACATAAACTGTTATGCTACACTGAACAAAATGGCCACCAGAGCTAAATACAAATATATCTTTAAACAACATCTTGACACTAGTCCAAATCAAAAATAACTTCACAGAAATGTTCCTCATAATGCCCTCGATCAAAGCAGCACAAATGGTTCTACTCCACTGAACAAAATGGCCACCAGAGCTAAAAATAGAAAAAAAACCCTTTCAACATTTGAACTACTGGTCCAATTTTGAACAAATGGTCACTGGAGCTAAAATAGAAATATCTTGAACCATATCTTTTTAACCACTGGCCCAAATCTTAAATAATTTCACAGAAATGTTCTGCATAAGGCCCGATCCACTGGACAAAATGTCCACCAGCGCTAAAAATATCTTTAAACAACATCCCCTTTACCACTGGTCCAAATTTAAAATTATTTAACAGAAATGTTTCTCATAATGCCCTCTACTAAAATTGCACAAACTGCTATGCCCCGATAAACAAAATGGCCACCAAGCTAAAGTTAGATATATCTTTAAACAACATCCCCTTAACCACTGGCCTAATTTCAAATTTATTTCTAAGAAATATTCATCATAATGCCCTCTACCAAATTGCACAAACCATTCTGATCCACTGAACAAAATGGCAACCAGAGCTAAAAGATATAAATGACATCTTAACCACTGGCACCAAATTCAAAATAATTTCACTGAAATATTCCTTGTAATGCCCTCTACTAAAATTGCACAAAGGGTTAACCGTTCCACTCGGTTAGATAAAGTGAAAACAATATACCCACCTCCCAAACAAAGATTGCGGACGTATAAAAATTAGTCTAAACATATCTATGAGGATGTTCTGAAAAATAGTGCTAACTATGAAATAACAATGGGAAACAAAAACACATAGACAATAAATTACAATTGTATCTTGTGGTGATCTATATGGTGTGATATACAGCATGAAACAATGGAATGAGAACTGAGCAGCCATGTGCACTAAATCTTTAGATAGATACAAGTCCAACAAAGACTCAGATCAGCCTGGGCATCTGTCTAGTGAGGACTCTTCATATTGGATAAATCCCAGGCTAATAAGTCTTCACTAGGAGCACATGCTATTCTCTTGGTTTTGTCATAAGGTGCCTCCCATGAAAAAAAGATATAAACTGAGCTCATAGAAGACAAAAATTGAGCAACTTTGGTTGATGGAACTTCACTTGGGCCAGCCCAGAGAATGATACTTGTGCGCTTATCCTTTAACACTACCCCCACCCCCCATTCACGACTAATTAAACTGTATGGACTAAGATCAGACTATGATTAGGGTATAAAGTATTCAAGTAATCTGGAAAGCATTAGAATATTAACAGCAGACGTAAAGATCACACATTTTTAGGACAAAAAAATAGTGTCAGGATAAGTCTGTTCATGCCAAACTTTGAGTGAACAGCCATAGCTTAGACAAGACTGCAGGATGCAGAGGCCCATTTGAGCATTTGCTGGGCACCTATCACATAGAAACCAAAATCTTATTAGCTAATTCAGTTGTATGTGGGGTCACTGATTCACATGAGCTGTGAAGTCACATTTTTTGATGAAAAATGATAAAAAAAATGTCATCAATGCCTCTTGGTCTGTGAACTTGAACTTATTTGACTAAAAACCCATAAACTGGTTTATTGACAAAGTGGAGCCTGATAAGGGTCTGTACTGTTTCAGGCCTCCAGATAAGAGTGTGTATTGGAAAGCTTTTTTTCTATATTTCTCATCCAAAACATATGTTGTGGGTACTCAAAAGAACCGTCTCAATGAGACGGTTCTTTTGAGCACATAAAACACATGTTTAGATTGATAGGTAAGAAAATAATTACAATTTTACTTTCATAAAATTTGCTTATCTGGATCTATGCTGTTTGTTAAGATAAATACAATCTTAAGGGGGAAAAGCATCGCAATTTGGTAATTCTAACATGATCCATCAAATAATTCATTGAATCATCCAAACTGTTGTATTAAACCAGACGTGTCCGCAAGCAGCCAATCATTGCGCTTTATTTTGAGTCTGAGGCTGTACTCAAGTTTTATAACCTCGAGGCCAGGTTCTCAATTTATAAAAAAATCATGCTCAACTCAACTAATAAGCATGAAATTTAACCTGTGAATTTATGTTTATATGCCAACAACTGTTGCATTTAAACTGTTGGCATTTAAACATTTACTAGCAGGTTAAATTGTATTCATTCAAACAGCAATTGTTGGCATTTTAGCATTTATCAGCAGGATAAATTCAAAGCAGGAAAAATTCTTTATTTATCAGTACTTTAACTTTTATAAGCAGTTGTAATTTAACATCCAGGTGAGTTGAGCATGAACATTTTCCTTATAACCTTGAGGCTAGCCGGCAGTTTCCATCAGTCAAGTAGTGTATGGCTATTAAGCGACAATTCACCTTTCATTTAGTTGCAATCTGATAGTCTCCCCTCATTCCTCCTGTTTTCTTCACCAGTTTAATTTCATTTATGACCATGTCCCTAGAAACAGCCTTACACATGTCATAAACTGTTACTGCAGCAACTGTGGCAGCCATAATAGCCTCCATCTCAACACCAGTCTTCCCATAAGTCTTAGCAAGGGAGGTAATTACCACTGACCAAGACTCCTGTACAAGTTCAAGGTTAACTTTGACATTGGACAGAGGAATGTTATGGCAAAGTGGTATTAATGTTGAAGTTTGCTTGGCAGCTGTAATTCCAGCTATCTGAGCAACAGTTAAAACATCACCCTTTTTAGATTTATTATTTTTCACCAAATTGTACGCCTTTTTTCCAAGTTTGATTGTTGCCATGGCAACAGCAATTCGATCTGTATCTGGCTTAGCACCAATATCCACCATATTTAATTTCCCTGAGATGTCTGTGTGTGTTAAGGTATCTGACAAGCTAACAATTTTCTTATCATCAAGAACAGAAAATTCTGTATTAAAATCTTTCACTCCTTGTTTTAACTGACCTTGAACAATATTGATATAAGCTGTTTCACTCATCTGTTCAGTATCATGATAAACACTTGTTCTTCCGTCAGCTTCTGAATATTTGAACTCTTCCGGGCCATCTTCAGCAAATGAACTATCAGTACTGAAGTCTTTAATTCCTTGTTTTTGTTGATCTTGTACAATATTAATATAGGCTGTTTCACTCATCTGTTCAGTATCATGATAAACACTTGTTCTTCCATCAGCTTCTGAATATTTGAATTCTTTCCCACTCTCTTCAGCAATAGATGTATCTGTATTTAAATCATTTAGTTCTTGCCCCAACTGATGTTGTACAATATTGATATAGGTTGATTCACTCGTCTGTTCTGTATCATGATACGCTCTTGTTCTTCTGTCAGCTTCTGAGTATTTGAACTCTTCAGCAATAGATGTATCTGTATTTAAATCATTCCGTTCTTGCCCCAACTGATCTTGTACAATATTGATATAGGCTGTTTCACTCGTCTGTTCTGTTTCATGATACGCTCTTGTTCTTCTGTCAGCTTCCCAATATTTAAATTCTTCCTTATCATCTGTATATAGTTCCATTTTAACATCATTGCTGTTATTGACTGCTTCTTGCTTCCTTTTTGTTGTGTCATTTTTATTGTTACCGTGTGTCGGATCATCCTGACTAGAGTTAATTGCACTTGTATGAAAGTTTCTGGTGAATACTGGCAGTAGTCTGGAACTGCCACACTGGTTTATTCGATGTATCTGTTCTGGATTATAGAATCTATCTGATTCTGTAAAAAATGAAAAAGATGCAAAATATTCACCTACTGTAACAGTAAAACCTGTGTAAAACAGCCACTCAAAAATAGACCAAACAAATATCTTTATGACAAATGGCAGCTTAATGAATATTGACCTGCATTTAAAAGTGATAAGCTGACTTCAACACTCACAATAAATTTTTAACTCAGAAACTTCTTAAACAAGGTTATAGGTATCATAAACTTCGCAAAACCTTTTCTAAATTTTATAGACGATACTATGATTTGATATCTAATTTCCAAGTTGGACTTAAATCTCTCTTGCACCAAGGACTTTCGAAACCCGAATTCTATGGTGACTTGGTGTATAAATTGAAAAAGATTGTTGGCTCTAATAATTTTTCAGGGCAGTTCATTAAATAATTTCCCAATATAAAAAAATTGGCTATAACATTAATGTATTGCAACAGACTGCATGCTTGGTGGTCAACCCAATCACCATTGGCAACTTTGCTTTTGCCGGTGGCACGCCGGTGGGCTGGACTTCAGACACTATGATGGTTCTGACTTAAAGACTTATCTATTGATGAGATGGTAGGGGCCTGATGCTTTGGCTGTTGTCAGGTCCACCGCGGTTTACCTGTTGGATTTCTTTTGCTCCGGTATTCAGTTTTATTTACTGTTGAGTCCTTATCTTTGCTTTATCTCTTTTTTATATCTTGATTTATATGATGCATTGATAAGTTAGGGGTCTTTCATGCAAACCAAACATCTATGTGTCTTGATCCACATCTGAACTACATGTAAGGATGAGGTTGGTGCCGTGAAACCGGTTTAAGCCCTCCAGTAAAATATTTTTACTGACCATTCCAAGGCGGTACTTCTTTTGTGTATCATTCATATTATTTCTGTGGTGTGTTTGTTATGCTTTCGTGTGTATCTGTTTATTGTTGCCTTGTGGTCACCTGCTGGGAAAGGGCTGACCTCTTGGCTCTCATTTGTGATGTCCAATTGTGAGTTAGTTACTTTCCCATTGGTATCCTGGGTCAGGTGTGGTGCTTGATTGTATCTATTCCTGATCTTTGCCCTCTTTCTACTTTGAAAAACAATTTTTGGTCTTTTTGAGAGTGGCTGTTTTAAACAGGTTTTAATGTACATTTTCAACTACCAATGATGAAATCAAATAATTTCGAAAATTACTGAGTGTGGGATAAATCTATCACACATCATTTTCCAAGTTTCTAATTGGAAATAAGAAATAAGAAAAAAATGAACATGTTTGCAAGGTTTGATGAAAATCCAGCAATGACTCAAGATATTAACGAAACAAAACATTACAGACGGACACACGCATGCACGCACGGATGGACTGACGGACAACATGAAAACAGTATACCCACCACAAACAAAGTTTGCGGGGGATATAATGAGATAATTTTCTAAAGTTTCTAACCGTTGTATTCTTTGGCCAGTCTCGCTATAATAGGAAAATAATCAATAAAAATAAATAAAAACTGCCAAAATAGAAGGTATGTGAGAAAAAGAATTGATCATAGGTAATTTAAGTATGTGAGAAAAAGAATTGATCATTGATGTTCAGTGGGAACTGTAAAATCCCAAACCTCCGTTCCAGTGGGAAACTTGACAAGCCTCATTTTAACACTGGAACAGTGGACCTTGGGTTGGGATTTTTCTGTCCCCACTGAATCTCTTAGTCATAAAACAGAAACTGGTAGAAATGGAAAATATTTCCTCAAGCCTTTCTGTTTTTAATTTGTTTTGCATTAATTCATTTCAAAAATGAAATTAAAATTTATTCCAACCTGAAACTTACTGGAGAGCTAACAGTTATAAAAGAGGTATGTCCCTTTATTAAGTAATGTCCCTAATAGAAACTGTAAACAAACAACTTTTTTTCTAAACAAAAAAGATTATGAGTTTTTAATTCATACACTATTTATCAACAGGATAAACCGTTAATTATCTGGCCAATATTTTATGTCCAGAAAATGTTGTCTACTTATTACAGCTGCTGCTAATATTCAAATACACTTCAGACTAATTTGATCCGGAAACAAACACTATGAAACCTAATCAGACTGCTCCCTTTGGAGCAGTCTGATTTGGGTCCATATTGTTTGAAATATATATTAGCAGATGACCAAGCAGATGACATACATCATTGATGACTGGAAAAGGTTAACATTATCAAAGCAATCAAGGTATATAAACCCATTTAAGCCTAGCATATGGGACATTGACAAACAGTGCAGAACATGGCATCTGATAATGGTCTCCACTGTTTGCTTACAGAATGTTCTATTAAATTTTGAATAAAAATGAAAAACCCAACAACCCTTAAAATGTAAATGGACTGGCCGAATTGAGTGGGAAATTCCATTTGGCTTAAATGGGTTAAGTGTATTTTGAATTCTAAGGCTAAAGCATTAACTATAGCAAACAAAAGGGACCTGATGGCAAAAAAATCAAACGTCAAACAATAATTAATAGAAAATGAAAGACCAAGCTGTTGTGAACAAATACTGAAAATTAATAGCAAAGACATGAGCGTTTAAATTTGTATAGACAATGCATTTCAAATACGACGTCACTTAACCTTGTACATGACGTTCTGGCGTAAACATCCTTGTGTTTTCATATGACGTTACTACAAAGATGCAAAGCGTACTATTTCAAAAACACGTAAATTTGATGTATATGGAAAGGCACAGAATGCACAAATAGCCCAAATTTGAACATCCTGTGTTCACAAAAGCATTGGAAATGATGTACCCTGTTTTGAAGGAAGTTGATAGTCAAGTGGTACAACTGGTGCCATGGCAACATACATTATACTCATCACTTATTTTTTATAAGAAATGTTTGCATCTTTGATTGTATTACATGTTACAAGCAATTTGACTTTATTGTTAGAACATGTTAAATATATTAGATGTTTCTGAAATATTCAATACACAAAAATTGTGAAAATGCCCAAAGGACTCATTTCATCTTTTGTCAGATCCGCTTTCATTAATGAATTTGTAGCTTCATTTAGTCAGTGGGTGGGGTACAGTTTCAGTGTTATATTGATATGACATCTTATAGAGTTGTTGCTAATAATGGCTAATAATAACATTTTGTCAGGCCTGATCTGGGTCTAAACTGTTTGCGAAAGTTATCAGCAGACAACACTAGTAGGTAAAGGATGAACTTAAGATGTTAGATGTACATTGATTTGAGAAGGCAAATCACAAATGTTTTCATAATACCTAAAGCTGATGTTCAGACTGTACATGAGGGTGGTATATTTGGGACTACTCTAGCTCAATGCAGTAATATGTACATACTTGAAGTAATAAAAACACCTTCACCCACCAATTAATATCATTGGTCTGTTCTTCATCTTTGAAAGGTTCAACATTCCTGAAAATAGCAGACAAATAATTTAACTCTTTGCATACTGGATAATTTTGCATGCATTGTTGTCGTCTGCTGACTTTTTTCAAAATCAACTTTTTCGAAAAATTCTTTTTTGGAATACATGTACTGGGAATATATTTTGGGAATATTTGACATTTGGAATTCTTCAGAATGTCAAATGGCTTGGATTCAAATCAGGCCCGACAATATGGCCTGATCTGAATCCAAACCATTTGCAAAGGCTATCAGAAGATGACACTTGTAGGTAAAGAGTTAAACATGAGGACCAAGAAGCCCTGGGTTGCCTAAATGGTTAGATAATATAAGATTCATCCACAGGTTTGTGGTTTTCAATGTTTATTCCTGAGGTTGATCTTCATGTCCGACCTGAAACGGAGGGCATTAATAATAACCAAGGGCCACAACAAACATTAAATACTTAAAACTAGTGGTTGAATGTTATTCTTGCACACTCAAAATTATTAACATGTCATCGTTTGTTTTGCTTATTTTCAAAAAATTTTAAATTAGTTTTCCATTTTTACTTATCCTTATATAGAGATGACAGCACCTGGTAGCATGTGCATTTCATGTTCACTCACATCAGTCAAGTAGAATCTCCGCTTAGCCTTCTCCTGATTTGCCAAGCATGCTTCCCACTGCTGTCAGTCAAATAAAAAAATGAGCAGACATGAATATAGAATGGACAACATGTAGTTGTCTGATGAAAAGCTAAAATAATGAATTTACAGGGAAAAAGATAGGGCACAGTCAGGGCATTAACATTTGTTTGTTTGTTTGTTTTACGTCCCAAGTCAACAGCTATGGGCATTGCGGGACGGTCAGTTCACCTAACCACACTTTTTTCCTGGGCAAGCTTGAACAAGCAGTTAACCAGTAATCGTGCACATACTTTCGCTTGTAACTGACAACAATCCTTCATGAATGATTCAGCGGAAGGAAGGAGAATGACCGTAGAAATTATTTCATGATCAATCTCCACGAAAGTATGGGACCGGGCCGGGATCGAACTCGCGACCCCTGGATCTGCAGTCAGCTTCGCATCTGTAACCAGACACGTTACCGACTGCGCTACGCGGCCCGGTCAGGGCATTAACATTTGACCAGAGGTGGGTTAACACTGCTTATGCCTTGTAAAGGCACTTTTCTTCACATCTGAATCTAAGCCGTAACATGTGATTTCCAACAATGTGGTATGTGTGACCAGCAAAGCCTCAGATCAGCCTGTGCATATGTGCAGTCTGATAAGAGCCTTTGCTAGTCGCTTAAATATTTTATGACTGTTAAACTACTGACTGAACAACATTTTGAGTTTCTAACCTTAAAATGAGGCTGCACAGACTTGTCTAAGTCTACACTTGTCAAAATGCCACACTGTTGGAAATTACATGTCACGACTCATCTCGATTAAAACATATGCAGGTGTGTAAGATATCAACTGAAGACTTTCTTCAATATAAGTAAGGAAGAAGGCAAGCATCCCAGTTCCATAGCAACCAAGAATTCAGGTAGGTCATTCTCCATTTTACACAAAATTTGAGCCACGACATGTGATTTTCAACAATGTGGCATTTTGACAAGTGTAGACTCAGACGAGGGTGCGCAGCCACCTTTTAAGCTTAGAAACTCCAAATGATGTAGCTTAACAGTCATAGAATATTCAAACAACAAGCAGAGGCTCTGATCAGACTGTGCGTATGCCCAGGCTGGTCTGAGCCTTTGCTGGTCGCACATACCACATTGTTGGAAATCTCATGTCACGGCTCATTTGTATATGGGCCTCGACGCGACAAAATGTCTTCGGGGTTTCTGACTAAGTGAGACTCAAACCAAGTCTCCTCAGCTACAAAAACTATCTAGAAAATTAAATTTCACATGTTAGATATTATACTTTCCAATGAAAGAATAACAAAGGCACTGATCAGACTGCACAAATGCGCATGCTGGTCTGCGCCTTTGTTGTTGGCAAACTCCAAAGACAGGTTTTCTCGCGTTGAGGCCCATATAATTTTGATCATTTTACAAATGAAACATGAAAGGAAAACCAGCCCTGCCCTAGGCAGCCAAGTTTTCGCTTTAAAGGTAGAGGGACAGAAAGTTCAGCCTTATTGTTTTGTTTGTTCGTGGTTTTACGTCCCAGTCAACAGCTATGGTCATATCGAGATGGTCAGTTAACCTTAGTGTTTCCCACAGCCTGAAAAAAGGGCAGGGTTCTGGCCAGAAAAAGGGCACTTTTGATGCGTGAAATTCACCCAAAAGGGCACTTTTGTTAGAACAGACTTTTCAAATGTGAGTTAGATAAAGGATTTCATGTCTGTTAAAAGGGTAGAATACCTTCTAACAGAGCATAGGGTTCATTGGGATAACAAAAAAGTTATTTTATTCAGTAAAAATTAAAATATGACTATTTTTTATATTTAATGAAAATAAGGGCAGGAGGGGGAATCTTTAGGGCAGGAGGGGGAGCTTTAGGGCAGCAGGGTGCTCCCCCCTGCTATTCCTCTTTGTGGGAAACACTAAACCTAACCACATTTTTTCCTGGGCAAGCTTGACTATTAAAGCAGTTAACAAGCACTCTGTGCACATAATTTCCATTGTAACTGACAAAAGCCCTTCTTGAGTCAGACTCAGTGGAAGGAGGAGAAAATATTTCTTGATCAATCTCCACGAAAGTATGGGACTGGGCAGCGATCTAACTCGCGATCCCTGAATCTGCAATCGGACATGTTACTAGTTGCGCTATGGGACCCGGCTTCAGCCTATTTGTATTGAAATGTGTCACAGCATGCTTCAATATTTGATAAATACAGTATCTTACAGGCTAGTTCATATGATTTAATCATATAAGGTGGATTACCAAATGTACAGTAAAAAGTGTGTAAAAAGGCCACTCTCAAAAAGACCAAAAATTGGTTTTCAAGACCAATTATTGCTTAATGCAGGTCTAAAGTATTGCAGAATGCTCCAAGGGGAGCATTTGCAGAATGCTCCAAGGGGAGCTAGCATTCTGCAATACTTTTGACCTTCATTAAGCTACCATTTGTCATTAAGATCTTTGTTTTGTCTATTTTTGAGTGGCCGTTTTACACAGGTCTTACTGTAGGACTAAGGAGGGTCACTATGATTATTACCTGCATGTTGTTTCTTCTTTCTTTTGACTGCCGAACTTATCACAGATAATAGCTCTTCCTCTTCTATCCCGCTGCGTAAAGCATCTCTGAGAGAAACTTCTGAGTTACCAAACAAACACACCTTCATAAGAGAGATGATTTAAAAATTGAAAGCTATTTTTCTGCGTTTCACTGAGGTATGAAATGTCGCGAAAATTACATCTAATTTGCATGAAAACCGAAGGTTTTCATGCTAAAATTAGATGTAATTTAAACGACATTTCATACCTCAGTGAAACACAGAAAAATAATTTTCAATTCTTATAATTACAACTTCTTTAGTTATTCTTTCTTATTCAGTATTTATAACAATTATGTTTTCCTAAAAATTATGTTTTGAGCTAGAAGCGTTTCGCGCATTTTGACTGACGTGCGTAGGTAGACGTTATGACGTTCAAAAATCAAAATGGCGGCCGTTTGTCTGTTCTCCAATTGAAAAAAAACAACTACATTTCAGCAACAAGAATCCCGTTTTTTACATAGTGACAACCGAAAGTACTTTACATGGGTGAATGTGTATGATAGTTATGTCATCGGATATGACGTCATTCGTTTACATTGATGACGAAAAGCATCATCTGTCGAAATGGCTTGGAAAGGAAAACAAATGTTCTAAAATTTTGAACACATTTCTCTTTCTTTTCTCAAATAAAATGTTCGTTTTCAGGGGTGGACTTCACAAAATGCTGGTCAGAACAGCAAAAAGGGAAGAAGTCTGTTATGGGTCTGCGATGTTTGTCTACGCCTTTTTGAAAGGCAAAAAGTTTTCGAAATTTTAGAAAAGGGGAGGTCTCACCCTATAGGAAATTTACATAGGGTTCTGCCCATGCATAGATTTTCATAATATTATGCATAATGATTGCCTCACATATAACTATTCTATTTGTGATATAGTTTCCCACTTACCTATTCACATGGTCAAAAAATGAGATGTTATGTAATTGGGCATCTGATAAAAGGGGTACCTTCAGTTTAAGCCGCCCATAACTCTTATAGTTTCATATATTGTGTTATATTTATTTTTAAAACTATCTAAGATCATCACTGATTAGATATGCATAGAACAAAAATCAGTTTCTGTAAACTTAAATTCAGAAAATTATGAATTTGTTTGGAATTGTTCCCAAATTTCGGCTTCATAATATTTTTTTAACTATTTTGTTTTTAAATTTAGGCATGTTCCAGTTCTTGTCAACCTATGAATTGACTCTCAAATTAGGCTATACATATATAGATGATATGCTAAAATTTTCAAGAAAATCGAAGACCGGTAACATGTTGTCCTAGAACTTTGAATGTTACAAATCCAAGTTCTCAGAAATGTAAAAAAAAAATGATGGTAGCTAATAAATAAGTGTTCGGTTAGTTTAAAAGCAAGTTTTTGTGTTTGCTTTCTTTTATGAGCAAGATGGAATCTTAAATATTGTTAAAACTATTATAACAACATGAATACTGACCACTTAGGAAGAACTTCACCTTGTCCAACTCCTCATAGACCAGTAAACTTTGATAATGTTCATAATACGGTTTCAATACCAGATTCACTTTAATAGAAAGTCATTCTTCATAATTAATTTGTGTCAGGAATATGTTTGTTTTATCATTTCTTGATCACCAACATGATAAAATAAATATTTAATAAATATTACAACCTTATATAATTATATCCCACATTCTGCACAATTTCATAATTTAAAACATGTTGCATATTTTCCTGCCTGAGCAAGACGGAATCTTTAATGCTTTCAAAGCTGTCGTCCTTATTCCAATACTGACCACATAGACAGAATTTCACCCTGTCGAACTCCTCTTGAAGTAGTTGATTTCATTAATCTTCACATTATGGTTTTATTTTGCTATTCACTTTAATGCTAAACTACAGTATTCACCCATTTTATGTAGCTGTGGAATCTTTTGCTTGATTATTTCTCTACCACAAAAATGCTGAAATATTTAAAGAACACATGTACCAAACTCTACAATCATAGGTGCTTACAATCATATTCCGTAACCTGTAAAATGTCATAATATCAAACGGGACAGTCAAAAATAATGTCGACAATATCTTATTAAAGGTTCATCTAGGACAATCAGATCGCTCAAAGGATAACTGATTCCCTGATTAAATTGCCATTTACTTGACTGAGGAACCTGTTTTGAAAATACATCATGGAAACTCCAGGAATTGTTAAGCATAAACTACAAATACAAACTTATTGAATATATAAACAAGCATAATTGCAAAAAAGGTCTGACTGTATAAGAAGAAGTCACAATGATTGGGAACTGAGGTAATCTGACCAAAGTCATGCCCTTTAAACGGAATTGGCAATCAATCAAAACTTGAAGCCATACTTACTTTGAAGCCAATATTCAACCCAATACTAAAACTACAAATAGACATATTACTTGGAGAACACATGGAAAGCAGAACCCTCGGGCAACTCTTTCCCAAAGTAGTAAAATTGCAAACAGAGTTTAAAATATAGTCAGTGCTTTCAGTTGATAACGTTGCATGTGCATCTTGGTATTCAATGAATTGACAAAATGATGAATTCAAAGCAGACATAACATTTGCCAGGTATTTAATGCCTGTGCAACAGTCAGCCAATGGTACATAAGGAACGGTATTAAAATAAAAAGCTACACCCTAGTATTTTCCAAACACATTGACATTTTAGGGGAAAATCATGCATAACAACTTAATATCATATTAAACAAGGATAAAACAAGAATAATTAAAAAGGTTTTGGACACATGCCATAGAATGAATGCCAGTTACATATATGACATCGCATATAAGCTTACAAAGGGACAAAATAAGTGAAGTCAGCGATCAAATGCCTTGCCTTATCTAGCACTATTATAAGACTGAACAGTCAATTAAAACATTGGAATGCAAATATAAACACAAATACATTTTAGAGTAAAGAAACATGTGGTGAAGAGATCATAGCACTGAATACATTAATTGATGTGTTTCAACTTGATTTTGAGAAGTTTGAATGTTGCAGACTGTTTGTGTGTTACTCTAACTGATTGTTAAAGCTACACAAGTCTTAGATTTGTTCCAATGTCAAATTAAATATGCATTTGTACATGAATAGCTTTTCATTATCGATGTTTATAATATTTTTTACTAAAAAATGAGAAATTACAAGGTTCCAGGACAAAACTAGCCTCAAACATTAAATTATGATAAATGTCAAAAAATGACCTACGTGTATATTATGTATTTTCCTGCACTGTTACCGGTTTCAAAAAATCTCGAAACTTTGCCAATATACAGAGGACATGTGAGGCGAAATTCATAGGCAGTATCATAGGTTGACAAGGACAGGAACATATAGAAATTGTAGACGCAATTTGGCATACACATGAATTTCACTTATATATTTTAGGAAAATTTTAACTTTAAAATTTCGTTAAAAAATTGTGTGCATGTTTGTATATGCCAAAATAGTATCAAAGCAATCCATATAGAGTCCTTTCACTATTCTAGCTTAAATTCGGTGATATCCAATAAAACTGATGTTTAAAAATTGACAAAATATAAGACAGGCGTCATCGAAAAAATGGAGTAACACAAGGTGCTCTCCTGAGATCTAAAAGTCACTATTGAAATAAATAAATGCATTTTTATAGTTGATAGGTCATAGGTATTCACCATGTAAAACTAGATGAAAACCCATGCGTGGGCGCATATGAGACCCCCCCTTTACCGGTGTTATTTCTTGTACACCGGATAAGGATATTTTATCCTGGGTTAAAAATTCTTTTCCTACCCTTGTTAACTTACCCAGGCTGTCACAAGGGGTCCGTACACTTGCTGTACTGTAAGTTACTACATCATTTCTATTAGTTATAATCTCACATACCCCGTACCAACCCCTTTGGAGAGATAAAAATTGAACAACTGCAAGTCGGAAGACAAGTGACATCATTGTTATGTTAAAGTGACATCATTGTGATATGTTTCATCTCAGCGTATTCAGGAACTTCTTGGAGCCTTTTTTAAACATGAAAATGTGGTATTTAATGGTGAGCAAGAAAAAGAATCCAATATTTTTGAGAACCTTGGGATGGATTTTCTATCCCACCTTCACACTCATGATGGATTCCAGACCTTTAGTTAAGAGTGTGTAAGTGGAAAAGTGGAAAATACTATAAAAACTTGGTCAAAAAGGAGACTTTCATTACAAGGGAAAATAACTATTATAAAATCATTAGCCATTGCAAAATTTGTTCACCTTTTTTTAGCTCCTGGAAATCTGGTAAAAACTTTGAATAAATTATTTTACAAATTCATTTGGAATTCAGGACCTGACAGAATGTAAAGCCAATATATAATTAAAGATATAACAAAAGGGGGACTGAGAAAGATTAAAATTGATAGCTTTGTTACAGCATTAAAAGTAACTTGGTTTAGAAGGCAAATTGCTCAGACTGATTGCTCTTGGAGCAGTCTGTCAAACATAAATATAAGCAGTTTACTGACTAAAGGGGGCCACTACGCACATATAAAAGCATACAAAATAAACAATCGCTTTTGGAAAGACATGCTCTTAAGTTGGAAACAATTTTGCCAAGCGGTTGAAATCGAGACACTAGAAGAGATATTATATAGTCCAATTTGGTTTAATTCTAATTTGAATAGGGGACACAATTTATTTATTAAAGAATGGCATGATAAAGGTATAAGGAATGTTATAGATTTATTAAATGCTGAAGGACAGTTTTATCATTTTAATGAACTAAAAGACACTTATGATATACATGGAATTTTTTTAGACTACCAGTCAATTCTGAGAAAATTACCTGCCTTCTGGAAAAATAAAATAAACCAAAATAGTGTGAAATGTAAAAATTTGAGGCAAAATGTCGCTCAAAATTGCTATGTCAAAATATTGTGCAAAGATAAAAAAAGGTAGCAGGACAATTTATGATATTCTTATAGAAAATAAGGATTTAACTCCTCCACCGCGGAAATGGGCGAACATAATTGGAAATATATCAGAAAATGAGTGGAATAGTTATAACACTATGACTAAAAATATTAAAGAGGTAAAATTACAAGAATTTCAATTCAAAGTCAATAATCATATACTTGTAACAAAATCCTTTCTTCTCAAAATTAAAAAGGTAGACAATGAAAGGTGTTCTTTTTGTAATCAAGAATCTGAAACAATAATACATGTCCTCTTTCTTTGCAATAAAGTAAAAGAATTTTGGGTAGCTCTTCAGAACTGGTTGAGAATTCAAGCTAAAATTGAACTTGAATTAACAGCAAAAAATATTCTGTTTTCAAAACCTACAAAAAATGGATTATTGAATCATATACTACTTTTAGCAAAGTATTTTATATACAAAACAAAGTTTTATGCCAATCATATAATTTTAGAAAACTTTTGTATCTATTTGAAGAGGAAATATAAAAATGAAAAATACATTTCAAAGATTCACAATAGACAAGAAAAATTTCAAGCTAAATGGTCCGCTTTACATCAAGTACTAGAAGATACATAGTACTCCACAACTAGGTTATTTTCCCTAACTTCTCAAGATAAAGATTGTTGTGTGGAAATGAAAGTGCAGTTAAAGATAAAATTAAATGAAATCATGTCATCAAAACTTATAGAGCCACATGTATTGACAGGTCACGCAGAGCAAGTCAGAATGAAACTGTCTTCATAGATAGAGGAACTTCATAATTATAGACACTACATTTTAATTTCCATAATATACCATATTTTTCCTAAATATTTAGACAGTGACTCAGGTAGAATATACAGTGTTATTCATCTGCGCAATAAATTCATAATATTCTGATGTTTAAATTATTAGGAGACATATGGTATAGACAATATATTTAGGCACAACCTGAAGTAATTAAAGAAAGAAGGAAGAAAGCTGGTGAGAGAGTACATAACAAGGAAATTCAAAACCATGTTTGTTAAATCAGTAATTGTGTGTATATATATATATGTGATTGTAAATGATTACAAATAAAATATGAAGACTGAAAAAACAAAAACAAAAAAAAAAAACAAAAAAAAAACAGTGCAGACCTTGATGATGTGTAGCATCATGCTGCAATTCATCTAGGTCTTTTCACAGTTTGTCAAAGTACCCATTCAGGGGAGACTAAAATTATCATCAAAGAATGATCAGTAAACCTCATCACTGTAATACTAGCACATAGAATAAATATTATTTCAAAAAAAAAAAAAAAAAGTGTAACGAAAATTTAATTTTCTTATTTCTCAACCAAAACATATGTTGTGGGTACTCAAAAGAACCGTCTCAATGAGATGGTTCTTTTGAGCACCCAAAACATATGTTAAAGTTGATGGGTAAGAAAATATTTTCAATTTTATGCTAAATTTTTTTGTTTATCTAAACCTGTGGATTGTTATAGCATGTACCTTGAGATTCCCATCAGCTGTGAGCCTCAATCTGTTACACGATCCACAGAAGTGTTCACTCATAGATGTGATAAAGCCTATCTGGCCTTTAAAAAACTCTAATAAACACCAATGCTGACATATCCAGGGAGGCTAGAGATCTAAATTTTTTATCTGACTTCATCTACATCCATACTTAATGTATGTGAGCAGCAAAGGCTCTTGCAAGCCTGCACAATTGTGCAGGCTTGCCTGAGCCTTTTTGGCTCGACAACGCGCTAAGTACCAAAATCTCATATGCTGCCTCAAATAAGTTAGCCTTAAGTATGTACCTTGAGATTTCCATCAGCTGTGAGACTCAACCACAGAAATGTTTACTCCTAATAAAGCCTATCTGGCCTTTATATGCTGGCTCATGTATGTTAGCATTATGCATGTACCTTGAGATTTCCATCAGCTGTGAGCCTCAACCTGTTACAGGATCCACAGAAGTGTTCACTCATAGATGTGATAAAGCCTATCTGGCCTTTAAATCCCTCCACTCTGTATGCCTACACAAACAGAGAGAAATACAGTAGTAGGTTTATGTTCAAATTTTTAGTACAAAAACTGTCACACATTATTCATTAAATATGTATTTATTGATAAAAAGGCTTTTATAGAGTGCAGTCTTTAACATACAAATTGCACCAAAATCCAACATAAATTAAGCAATTTACAGCACTTCAGAGTGATAAGACGTGAATGGAGGCCTAAATTTTTTTAGAATATTTAATCAATTTCCTGTAAACTTTGAGAGTCTAATAGATCTAGAATCTTTAATTTCATTGCAAACTATTTTTTTTGTAAATCAACTACATTTCTCAGAAGGATCAATAAATGCAAAGCTAAAATGAATAGCAGGCAATTAGTTATATCATTCATGTTTATTTTATTAAGGCTGTATGACATCACATAGTCTAAATATGGTTGCCTTTCATCACTTTCCATTCTCTATTATACAAATAATTACAACATTCATTTTTTTCATTGGAATTTGACCCAGTTTGTTGCTCACTACACTGCATGATTTAATAAGGGCTTTTTGAATCACCTGATTTCAATGTTGCATCCCCATTTAAATGTAGAAGACAGTACATATAGAGTCAAATTTCTATAGGGCTATCAGGGTGAGTTCCCTGAGTGTTAGCTCGATCCCAATTCATGTGTACTCAGAGTGATTTCCCAAGATGCAAGCTCACACTTATTGATCTATGCTGGTGCATGTGACATCTGTCACCCTTTATGTTTTTAAACCCTTCTCACTCTACAGTTTATCAAGAAGAGACATGTACATATACATGAGGGTGTCAATTGGGTTTAGTGAATCGCGAATTATGGCCATAAAATTTAACGATTAGCAAATTTTGGCACTAAAATTTAACCGTTAGCGAATTTTTAAGGTTAATTTTACCAAATAGAGGAATAAGAGATGATAGTGATTAGCGAAATTTGGCCTTAAAATATAATGATTAGCAATTTTTGGGCCAAAAATTACCGAATAGTGGAATAAGGTGTTTTAATGGTTAGCCAATTCGATGAAAAAAAGTTATTCAACTTAGTTTTTACAGTAAACCGTTACTGATTACCGATTTTGGGGGCAAATTTTTACTGATTACTGATTTTTTGGCCTAAATTTTACTGATTACTGATTTTTGGGCCAAAATTTTACTGATTAGCGGTTTTTGGGCATAAATTTTACTGAATAGTGATTTTTTTAAATAAATTTACTGTTTAGCGATTTTTGGGCCCAAATTTTACTGATTAGCGATTCAGAGATACCCCATTGAGACCCTCATATATGATGCATTTACTGACAAAAATGCCTAGGTGATCAAGATTACACATCTATGCAGGTTCATCAGAGCATCTGCTAGCAAAATTACTAGCATATCATATCTAAGGAGTTAAATACACAGAGAACTGTCACCTGGTCAAACTTGACAGTTACCTTGGATGTATCATGTGGCTGGTCAGCTATCCTGTGTAGACTGGGATACTTGGCAGATATAGTGTCTAACATCTCCTTGTACGGTACCATTCTTTTGAAGTTCCACTTGTTTCCATCAAATGGCATATACTCAATAAACCGAACATCTATATTCTGTAAGCCAAAAAAAGCTACCAGATTCAACCTTATAAGCACACTTTGTGCATAGCTAACTTTTTTAAAAACAGTGAAGATCCAGATCAGCTGGCTTCAAATGAAGCCAGCTGATCAGTATCCTCACTGTTTTTCATTCACATGACAAATCCACATTCAGGACTTTAGTTAAGAGTGCATAACAGAAAAATGATCTTCTTATTTCTAAACCAAAACATATGTTGTGGGTACTCAAAACAACCGTCTCAATGAGAAGGTTCTTATGAGCACGCAAATCATATGCTAAAAATTATGGGTAACAAATGGCAATCAAAAACACTGTTTCTAGTGATTTTTTGATCTGTGTTCTTCGACTGTTGAGAGCATTTTCGATTGCCGCCTACCCGGTGTGGTAAACAACCCTAAAAGTACTCAGGGTGTGCTTATAGGAACATGTGCGCTTATTAGGTCAAATATTGTATGGCACTCTAAAATTTTGAAAACAATAATTATTATTCCTTTTTCAAACTAAATTTTTAATATCATATCTTTGAATCTTCAGTTGGGTGTCACAGGACAAATGGGAGCGCAGTGGCTCAGTGGTAGAGTGCTTGACTCGAGACCGAGGGGCTGCGGGTTTGAGCCTCACCGGCGTCACTGCGTTTTGGTCCTTGAGCAAGACACATTTATCCTGGCTTAGTACTGGTTCAACCCAGGAAGACCCATCCCTGTTTAACTGAAAGATTGTTGATGGGACGTAAAGAATTAAATCAAACAAACAAACACAGGACTAATGCATTTAAGTAGTTTTCCACAGTTAAAAGTGTCAAAAATGCAAATGTGCATACACATAGTAACTGTTATAAAATGTTATGCATTAAGCTCAGTAGTTATTTAATAGGGCCATATATAACATAACCACAATCAGCCTAAAAAATAAAATATCTTAGCTGGAATACATTTTGAGATTCATGTATCTTTCAACTATCTTGTTTACAAGATTTCTATCTGTGATTTTAAAAAAGGCCATCTAACTGTACATTCTGTTGTGATAAAACAGCAAACAGTGTAGATACTGTTCATGAAGCAGTCTGGTTAGGATCTAAATTGTTTGCCTACTCCTGTCTGCCTGAATATTTAGAGTAACTTTGGTAACTACTATCATGACTCACCTTATTTTCTGTTAAAGCCACAAAATCACAGAGCTCATCTTCATTGGTTCCTCTCATCACAACACAATTTACCTGTAATTGAGGAAGAGCAAAAACATATCAAGTATATTCAGGCTAATGCACTTGCTACTGTAAAGCAATGCCTGATTGAATAACATTAGAAATTTGCGACAGTATATCCACAATATACGTCAGAAATAGCATATGTCATTAATCATGTCACATTTCATGGACCGCATGCTTGCAATGCTCCAGTTTGAGACGAAACAAAGATGTTAACCCTAAACAAGCCCAAAAGTGCATTAGAATGGGGATAATCTATTTCAAGATTTTCATTTTGGGAAGTATATTGTCGGATATATGGTTGGAAATCATGTCAAGTGTGGCCGTAAAACTAAATTTCCAACTGTATATCCAATGATAAACATCCCAAAATGAAAATGTTGAATACAGTTAACCCTGAAGTATTGTGTAGTCCCTCGATAATGCTACATTGTATATACAGTGTAGTCCTTTAATATGTATAATGGTATATACAGTGTAGTCCCTATATATTGCTTTACAATGTAGTCTTTTTTAAAATATCACATGATTATTGTTTTGTCCCTTTATAACAGTAAATATATTGTAGTCCCTTTACCATGCTAATAGAGTGTAGTCTCTTTACAATGCTGTGTATAGTAAAGCCATGTGCAGTCATATCTAGGTCTCCACTGCTTGTATATGCCTTTTCGTCAGGTAGTGGTAATTAACTCAAATGTTTTGAACATTTCCCATAAATAATCAAGCATTAGCTTACCTAAGTTACTGGTGATTAGTCAAACTCAAGAACTTTATCTATGGCTTACATTACCCTGTCCCAGCCCTATGCCAAGTATGAACTCAAATTTGGCAGGTATGAGAGCATCAGAACTGATTATGAGTATATTTTTGAAAATTTACCAGGCCCCCGATAATAGTACACATTCAAAGATTAATTCTCTTATTTCTTTTGAGAATACAAAACACATGTTATACTGATGGATAAGAAAATATTCATAATTTTACCCTAAAATTTTTTGTTTACTAAGACCTATGATTACGGTAAATGTTCTAAAATTTTGAACACTTAGACTTCGAGCTAAAAAAGGTCCTGCTCCCCCCCCCTAGGGAATTTTGCAGACATATCCTATCTTGAAGAAAATTTCAAGCCGCATCTTTTAAGAGATGTTTGCACTCTGTGCTCTGGGGCGTTAGTCTCTGACAGCCTGTTACATATGTTACTGTAACAAACTAAGAAAAAAATCAAAATGAAAGTTTGAGCTACAGAAAGAAGGCATTAAACCAACTAATTATTCAAATTTCTTGTGTAGTTTACAAGCTGGCTGCCTAAGCTACATGAAGCAGCATTTTAAACAAAATTACAGTCTTCAATGGTGTTATATGCGTTACATAGATTAAATTTCCCTTTTAAAGTTGAAATCGTGACTAACATCATTTAATTTTACAGATGATTTGTGCATTTTTACAAGTATTTTCAATCTTAGTTTACTAAAATACTCTTTGGACTAATAGAAAAAACAAAGTTTGCTTTTCGATCTCAAATACATTGTTTTATATGAGCTGTTAAACAACCCTACCCCCAATTTTAAGTATCCAATTTTGGTATCTATTATTGAAGAAAAATATATGAAAATATTTGACGCTTATTGATATCTTACATTTTTGCCACTGTCTTGCTAATGCAATAAAGAATCATACATTTGCAAGTTTGGCATCAGGATCAGAGCACTTATTTAAGTATGTAACGTATGTTACATGGCATAATGAATGAGCAAGAAAATTGTCTTGGAAGTAAGAGATGATATTTCAGAAAAAATACTATTTTTCACATGTTTTCCTATTAATCTCTAGCCTCTGGTGCCTTAGTCTTAGTATTACAGTCATTGCTGTTAACAAGCTCATGGCATTGTGTTACAGATGTTATATATAATCTTTTTTATCACATATATCCTAATGCCTATAATATTAAAATATATAGACATTTTTTTTTAGAAAATAATAGTTCTCATTTAAATGACACAATTCAATAAATATTTCTATTAAATATAATTATTCAAAAACAATCTTTATTCAAGTCACCCTCACAATGTCTATCATTGTGTCTGCTTCTATGGCAAAATTACACCCATTTCATCACAACCAGAAGAATCATTGCACAGTATTAGGACTGCAAACTGAGTACAATCCTGTTCCTCTCCACCCCTTAAGGAATTGTGCAGACATATCCTACCTTAAAGAACAATTCAAGCTGCATCAAATAAGAGATGTTTGCACTCTATTAACTAGGTGGTTAGCCTGTAATGGTATGATACGTATGTTACCATATCAATTTAAGAATAAATGGATTGAAAATCTGAGAAACAGAATGAAGACAAAAAACTATCTATCTATTTGAATTATTCATGTAGTTTGCATGCTGAATACCTTAGATACATAATAAAGTGTTTTTAACACATATATAGCTTCCTATGGTGTTATATGTGTTACATTAATTAAGATTACATTTTAAAATTGGTAATTGTGAAAAACATCACATATAAGCACTTTGTGTGATCCTCCTCTTTTGCCATCAAAAGACATAATTTTCTTTGTATGTGTGGCCAGTGCCAGCGTCAAACAAATTGACTCAGCTATAAATTGAATCCTTAGCATTCTTCAAAAGCAGAAACAGCATGTCAGTGTCATGGGATCAAACACCTGATTAAATATGGGTTTCATGCCATTTCACATATATGCATACAATGGAGTATGACTCTGGTATATGTCTCTTCCTGTGAAGTGGAAAGAGCAATCTTACTGCAGCTGCCTCTGCATCTGTGCTAGTTAAATGATAACTTTGTTCTGATTTTGCAAAAGCTATGTCTCTACCGTGTACCTCTATGAATACTTTAAGATTTCTGACATTGGTCAAACAGAAATTTGATAGGCTGCTTTTTTGCATCATTTGCCATGGAACCTATCCAGTCCTTTGGTGCTTAAGTCCTCAGGTCTTAGATCATTAGTATTTTGCTGCGCCCAAAGAACTTTATAAGTTTTCTTTAGTTACAATGTTGACTCTTGATGGTTTTGGCAGACCTTCTGAAACAATTTCTGTTACACTTTGAAAGTTATCTGGTATAAGAGAAAGAATATGAAGTTGGACATTGCCATCAATTATGTTTGCAGCTTGTTGTTTTTTTATGTCAGTACATTGAAGCAAGCTTTAAAATAATGTAAAACCTATGATTTCTCAGTTTTTGCAGCCATATCATTAGCTGTTGTATTCAAAAGAAGGAAAGTGGACTATGGGTAGAATAGGATAACCAGTAGTTCTATATTATGCGCTATGAAAGATTTATACAGAGTAAACAAGTTGATAAGGTGCCTCATTTCATGATCCATTGAAAACACTGAAATTGAAAACAGTTGCCTCTGCCTGTGAAATCAAAAAGGATGTCACGACAATGCCCTTGCTCATTTATTATGACGAGTTATTTATGTTACATCCTTTAATAAGTGCTCTTATCTTAGAAACTTAGTGAATCATTGAATTGAAATGGTCTAATTTGCGCTCTGTTCATCCTGCATTTCATTGCTTTACCTGCTGTGATACATCTAGTTCGTTTATCTAAAGGGAAAGGGTTACATCGGTTTCAGCACATCAGAAGTACTAAGACTTCAAATAAGTTTTTGAATGCTCGGGGAAAGATAATAAGTGCAGAAACATTATTAGATGAAAATATTTTTGTTGCATGTCTGGAAAGGCTACATTTATAAAAGTTAACCAGCTAAGATATGTTTCTTTATCACAGAAATAACAAGGTACATCAGTCAAGGGACTCATTGCTTTTAATGGCATAGTTTTCCTCCTTGTAAAGCTTTAGTCTTTCTCCTACTTGCAGAGTATCACTTAAAACACATACGCAAAGAGCCAACTATTAGGAATTCATATCAGTTTCCGAATAATCCAAGACATTGAAGGCAAAATTGGAAAGTTGATAGTGGCTCATCAATTTTGAGTGGACTGGTGGTCAAAATTGTATAACAGTAAATGATTGAAATATTGTGTGATGATTCTACTAGTTGCAATCATAATGATAATAATGATTACCACAGAAGCAGACAACGACAAACGTTTAACATGAGTGTTAAATCGATGAGAATTAGTTTGGACCATTTCATTTATTGTATTGTCTTGTACAAATGTAAAACTATCTTTTCTATTTGTTGCTCTGTATTTAGCATTATATGCACAGTATTAGGAAATGTGTCCAAAAGGTCATTGATAACATCTGTAACAACAGTCCATGGGCTTGATAATCAGAAATGAATATAATTTCTAGTGTTTTGGCACCAAAGACATATATTATAAGTACACATTAAGTGCCCTGATCTTAAACTTAATGACATCTTGCAGATATATGAGCAAGACAGACTAAGAAAATGTAAACTATCCACACGCTGCAATCACTTTCATGTGTTTTACTTAAACGGTAATAACAAAATTTGCTTCTGTTAAACTGGGAGTAGGGCTGTGTCTTAGCTCCTATAGGACAATATATTTAAGATAGAAAAGCAAACTTGGTTTTTCCTGTTCATCAATTGAGTATATGTTTGTAAAATCTACTCATAAAACAGTTTGAAACCAAGTCATAGTAGTTGTTTAACTAAATGACGATAGCCACAATTATAGCTTTTAAATTATAATTAGGCTCATGTAACGCACATAACACCAAAGTTAGCCGTATTAATGTTAAACAGCTTCCATATGTAGTAGAGACATCCAGTATGCAGACTATAAGAATGTCAATTTATTAGATAATTTTAATGTCTTCTTTTTTTTTAGCTCAAACATTCAATTTTCTTATTCTCAAATTGATATAGTAACATATGTAACAAGCTGTTACAGGCTAACGCCCCGACTTTCAGAGTGCAAACATTTCTTATTAAATGCACCTTGAAGGGTTATATAAGATGAAATACGTCTGCAGAATTCCAAAGGGGATTAGGATGGAGCAGGCCCTTACCAAGCTTGATGTCAAAGTACTGTTTGGTGATTTTACTTATCACACTAACATATGTAACGCTCTTTGATCTTTAAAATTTGGTGACAACTAGCAGATCTATAAGTCTTTATCATACGAGCCAGCTTAAAATCCCTAAACAATGTAAGATATCCAACAGCTGCGAGTTTTTTTCACAATTTTAGCTCAAACTTTCGAACTAAATTTCCTTTATTTAATATAGTAACGCATGTAACATGCTGTTTCAGACTAACGCCCCAACATAGAGAGTGCAAACATCCCTTATTCGATGCAGCTTGAGTTGTACTATAAGAAGGAATATGTCTGCAAAATTCCCTCGAAGATAGTAAAACATTTTTAGGCATATCTTACGTAAAGACAATGAGCTTGCCCTTTCATTACATCAGGTAACATATGTTACAGCATCTGATATTAAAAATTTTGCAACAAACTTGCAGATTTATGAGTCTTTTCATATAAGCAAATAAATCACAAACAATGAAACATATTCATCAACTGCAAATATTTTTTAACAATTTTTACTTTAGTTTTAATACCAAACATTTCACCCTAAAACTGGGTAGGGGTAGGGTTGTCTAATTGCTTATTCTAGAAAAAATATTTAAGCGAGAGAAACAAAGTTTGCTTTTTCTGTTAGCCAATTTCATAGGCTTGTCAGACATGATTAAAAACATTTTGCAAAACACACAGAGAATTTGTGAATGTAAATGATACTAGCCACACTTGCAAATTTTAATGGGTTATCTGATTTATGTAACGCATATGACGCCTTAGGAAGCCGCAATTTTGTTTAAATGGCTGTCATACATAGTTTAGATATCCAGTATGCAGATTATATGAATGATTTATAAAAATAAATATTTTAATGTCTTTAATTTGTAGCCCAAACTTTCAATTTACTTTTTCTTAATTTGACAAAGTAACGTATGTTACAGGCTCTTACAGACTAACGCCCTGGAGCACAGGGTGCAAACATCTCTTAAAAGACTCGACTTTCAATTTTCTACAAGATAGGATATGTCTGCAAAATTCCCTAGGGGGGGAGCAAACCCATTCTCAGCCATCCGTCTAACTAGTTGCCTGCAAAAAAGGCCTTGACAAACAGCACAGACCCAGATCAGACTGCTTCTTCAGAAGCAGTCTGATCAGGGTCTTCCCTGTTTGCTATTTTGGAAGCATTTTGTGAATCCAGTCCTAAAAACCAACATTTTATTAAATACAGAAATAGAAGTGTTTGAAATTTTAGAAAATTTACCATACCATTTATAATCCTGCATCGGTTTACCTTTACTGGCGAGTAGTCTAACTCAATAGCTTTATCTATTGCTGACATGACCCTGTCCCAGCCCTTACGTCGAGTAATGAACTCAAACTTGGCAGGTATGAGAGTATCAAGGCTAATATTGAGTATGTTTAGCCCAGCTTCCTTCAAAGCAGGCAGTTTTCTGGCAAGGGTAACACCGTTGGTGGTCATTGCTATGGTCTGTAAACCAAGTGGTCGAAGTTGGCTCAAACCAGCTGAAAAATATCAACCATTTTTTTTTAGCTACATAGTGCACTGTGTGCACAGGCTTTTCTCCTCTTTTGGAGGCAGTGTAAATCCAGATCAACTGGCTTCTAGTAACAAAATATTATTGCAATCCATCGAAGGGTCACCATAATATAACATCTTTAAAAACTTAAATGTGAAAAACGTTGACCTCCTGTCCATGGATAGGGCGTAAAGATGAGCAAACATCACAGACAAATAAATGAATGTATTACATCTAAATGAACAAAAGCGAAAAGCAAAAACTAAATACTTCCTATGTTAAGGGGTACAATTACACCATTGGATTTACTGGAAATAAGAATTTAACCCTTTACTCCACAGGCTATATATTTAGATCATGACATCATTTTCTAAAGACAACATTGAAAATAAGTAAATTTTTTAATACTTTTGAAAATATTATGGAAAATGGAGCATTTGCTCCAATGGAGCAAATGCTCCATTTTCCATAATATTTTCAAATATATGATATTTCAAAGGCGTCAAAAGTCTTTATTAAGGAGTACAGGCTAATAGTGTGTAAATAGCCCAAAATATCATAATATACTCAATGAGATTTAAGCATCCATCTATAGGCGTGTGGTCATTTTGAAAATGATAGGGAGCATTCAATACTGAGTGAATATGAGAATGTGATAAAATAACAAACCTATGATATTGACTAGATCTTTCCTGACGAGTGGTTCCCCGCCTGTAAGTCTTATCTTAGTCACTCCTTCCTTCACAAACACTTCTGACAATCTCAGAATCTCATCAGAGCTTAGTAACCTCTCTTGAGGGGTGAGATCTACACCATTCTCTGGCATACAATACTGACCTTGAAAGAAAGTTAAAAAGTAAAGACCCATTTCACTTCTTATATTGTCACAGAGATTATTTAACCCTTTAAAAACGTGCATGCAAAAAAAATCATCTGAAAATGTCATTAGATCTGCTGAAGTCATCTGCTGCATATATTTGCTAACATTGTTGAGAATGTAATAAAGCTGCAAACAGTGCAGACCAAGATCAGACTGCTGGAGGAACAGTCTGATCTGGGTCTACATTGTTAATGCTGAAGAAATGCCTAAAACATACCAGAAGAGAAAACCGAGCAAACTGATCTGGGTATACTGTTTGTTGAAGAGACCCCTAAAATATTTCAGCAGGCAACAAAACAGACAACATTTTTTGTGATTGGCACTTTAAGGGTTAACTTATACATCAGGTAGAGAGGATCTTTAATATCTAAACCTGTGTATATGGCTTAAAATCTACTTACATCTTAAATTGCAACGCTCACTCAGTGAGATCCTAAGATATGAATGTGGACGACGAAATGTGTCAATCAAGACGTTTGACGTTTCTGTAGCTGTGGCTTGTCTGACTTCAGTGAAAGGTGATGCTTCATTTTCTAGTGTCTGAAATAAAGACATGGGCAAATGAGATAATTGATATAGGTTTAGATAAGACACATTTTAGGGTATTTCTTTTAATCTTTTCTTATCCATCAGTTTAAACATGTGTTAAGTATGCTAAAAAAAAACCCGTCTCACATAGACAATTCTTTTGAGTACCCACAACATATATGTTTTAGTTGAGAAAAAATAGAAGTCTTATCTGGAGGCCTGGTAATGTTTCTTTGTTTGATTTGATTCTTTACGTCCCAGTCAACAATTTTTCAGACATGTCAGGACAGGTCTTCCTTAGTTGAACCAGTACTAAGCAGTGAAAAAAGTGTCTTGCTCAAGGACATAACACAATTAATGCCTCCAGTGAGGCTGGAACCAACAACCCCCGACCTTGAGTCAAGCACTCTACCACTGAGTCACTGAGCTCCTCTTGGCGTGGTAATATTGCTTATCCCGAAGATGTAAAGTTTTTAAAAGCAAGACTGTTTATGTTTATCAGAGCACTGGTAGACCTAAGATTATAGGCCTATAAGAATGGATTTTTCTGTTATTTCCAATTCTAGTTTGACCATGATGAAACTTACAAACTAGGTTATGGTCCCAGATCTAGAGCCTTGGTTGACCTAAGATTAGGCCTAAGAATGGATTTTTCTGTTATGTCCAATTCTAGTTGGAATCGAGACAGTTCACCGACAGGACAGTTCACCGACACACATTTTGAAGACAGTTCACCGACAGAATTGCAGACAGTTCACCGACAGAATTGAAGACAGTTCATCGACAAATTTTATATTGTATTTATATGGAATGCCACAATTTTCATAATTTATTGATGTTATAATGAACGAAGGCATAATATAAAGCTAATTGAATTACCCATTTGCTATTGCAACATGATTTTATTATACATGCATTCAACTGCCTATATAGCGATCATTACATTGTCTGTGCGAAAATACGTCTTATATCACTAACGTAAAATAACTATATAAAAAATAAAAAGGTAGTCCTGAACAAATCTGTTTAAATATTCAAAGGGAATGCTTTGAGTTGCTGGCGAATTTCATCAAAAATAATGTACGATTGGCTATAGGATCACATCAATATAGCTTCATGTAGCAATCAAATGTCTGTCCATTTATCATTAATCAGACAAACAAAATATCGCTTTCTCAACAAATTATATCAACATATCACCTCAAATCATAACTCATCAATATTTCTCCACAATAATAAAATATATTTTCGAGCCATATGTCTTTTACATGATAAAAAAGTGTCGATGAACTATCTTCAAAAGTGTCGGTGAACTGTCTTCAAATCTGTCGGTGAACTGTCTTCAAAAATCGTGTCGGTGAATTGTCTTGTCGGTGAACTGTCTTGTTCCCTACTAGTTTGACCATGATGAAACTTACAAACTAGGTTATGGTCCCAGAACTGGAGCCTTGGCTGCTTGGTAATGTGATATTTTGCCAAAAGCTCATGCCTACTACTGGCCCAAATATTCTTTTAACCCTTGCCATGCTGAATATCTACATTTTATAATTTCTACAACAATGTTGCCGTCCGAATTTATGTACTGTCCGAATATACCTTGTATACTTCAGTCCCATTTTTGACCTAGCAAGAGGTTTTGTTTACAAATTATTTTTAGGTTTTCACACAGCCACTCACTTTAACAGATGGTTTGGTGCAGTACGGAGCAGCACTGAGTTTGGATATGTGAGTCAGTCTATCTATGCCCTGAAAACCACGGCAGATTAGCCGTCCAAACATCATCTTTGACAAAGACTTTGGTTCATCTTCCAACTTTTGACACCAATTGTGATAATTATCTCCCTTGGTGAAAGTAATTGGCCTCGTTCTGGCTCCTTACCAACGAGGGAATTCCCAACAGGTGTTTGTTTACACAGCGTAGTATTTCCCTTTGATGCATGTCCTTTGATGACACCGACATCATTATGCAAAAGGTATATTCATTCATTTAAAAAAGTGATTGTAGTCCATGATGATTTCTCTGGATAAACAGCAACAGTTCTTGATGGTTGATAAATAAGTCCATTTTCTAATATTCGATAGTAACCTTATTTCGACAGCTCATTTGAAGTTAGTTTTTGAAGTAGAGCTTGCAAAGTTATAAACGATAGACGCACTCGAGGTCAGCAGAGACTATACCAGCCTACAGCCTATAGACTCCTTCTATCCCAGAACAATCCAAGACTGGAATCACAGTGACAGGTGGAGGAGTTCAGAGGATCAAACTTTTAGGAAGCGTGTTTTAATTTTAACGGTACTGTAAATAGGGAACACAGAAATTTTAATGAGACAAAACTTTCCCCAGAATATTTAAAGGTGTTTTATACAAATTGTGACTGCTTATCGCAAACAAAAAGAGTTGAATTGGAAAGCTATATCCAAACAAATTCACCAGATATAATAGCCTTAACTGAGGTTCTTCCAAAAAACAGCTTATTTCATGTGAATGAAGTGTTATTTGCACTCAAAGGTTATTCATGTTTTAGTGCCAATTTAAATAAGGGTAGAGGTGTTTTATTATATGTCAAAAACAGTATACCAGCAGTTGATGTTCAACAAAACCGAAACTTTGAGGAATCTACCTGGTGTAAAATTAACCTATCTGGTGGTGACAACATTATCATAGGATGTGTTTATCGAAGCCCGAATTCCACACATGAAAATAACCTGAATCTCTTTGACACAATACGAGATATATCTGGAGGAAACCCATCACATTTGCTTATTCTTGGGGATTTTAATATTAAATGTATTGACTGGAACAACATAACTTCTACAGAAAATGAAACTCACACTTCAACACTCTTCTTAGAATGTTTACGAGATAGTTTCCTGTACCAACATGTAAAGGAACCAACAAGGTACAGGTCCCAAAATGTTCCTTGGATTTTAGACTTGATTTTAACAAACGAAGAAAGCATGGTTAGCAATTTACAATATAAACCAGGCCTTGGAAAAAGTGATCATTTAGTCCTGGAATTCACATACAACTGTTATATTGGATCTAGTGACCCCCCAACCAAGAAATTAAATTTTTTCAAAGGGGATTATCGAAATATAAGTGAAAAACTGGAAGAAAACAACTGGGAACAAGATTTGCAGGGCACCGGCCTGTCAGAAGCATGGGAAATACTTACAGAGAAACTTATCCAATTAGTAGAAGAAAATGTACCAGTGAGTAAGGTTTCTAGTGCAGCTGACCAAAAAACCCCGTATGTAAGTCATCAATGCATGGTAGCAATAAAGAAAAAACATACTAAATGGCAAAAATACTTACATAACAAATCCGACCAAAACTACACCCAGTACAAAATAGCAAGAAATAATGTGATAACAGAGTTACGTAGATCCAAATATAACTACGAAAAAGATTTAGCCGCCAAGATAAAAACTGACAACAAACTCTTCTGGAGCTATGTACGCTCTAAAATGAAAACCAAATCAAACATTGGCCAGTTTGAGCTACCTGATGGTAGCTATACAAATGACAACCAGGAGAAAGCAGAAATATTGAACAGCTACTTTGCAAGCGTTTTTGCAGTGGAGGGACCAGAAGCATTACCAGAATTTGAAGATAGAATTTTCGCGGAGCCTTTAACAGATATAGATATAAATGAAACAAATATCGCAAAAGCAATTGATAAACTGAAGGCATCAAAATCTCAGGGCCCAGACCAGATTCACCCTAAACTTATAAAAGAATGTAAAGACCCTTTAATTAAGCCTCTACAGATAATCTTCAAGAAATCATTGGAAAATAGCCAACTTCCAAGCATCTGGAAACAGGGCAATGTAACAGCCATCTTTAAAAGTGGATCAAAAACCAAACCAGAAAATTATAGACCCATATCATTAACATTGGTACCTGGAAAATTGCTCGAGAGGCTAATCAGAGATATACAGTATTAGTAAAACACATGGAAGAAAATAACCTGTTCTCAAAAGCCCAGCATGGATTTATGACTGGAAGATCATGTTCCACTCAGCTTCTAGAGCTAATGGAAGAACTAACTGAAACCCTAGATTCTAACGGAGATGGGGATATAATTTACCTTGATTTTAAAAAAGCCTTCGATAAAGTACCACATAAACGCTTACTAAAAAAACTTTGGGGATATGGCATCCGAGGGAAAGTACATAGCTGGATCAAGGAATTTTTAAAAAACAGGTCACAGAAAGTAGTGATAAATGGGAAATGCTCCTACTCAGCCAAAGTAACAAGTGGAATTCCACAGGGAAGTGTGTTGGGCCCAATATTGTTCCTCATTTATATCAATGACCTTCCAGAAGTAATCACAGCATGCATGAAACTCTTCGCCGATGATGCTAAGCTTTTTGGTAGAGTAAACTCGCTCGTACAAGCATCAACAGTACAGACCAGCCTTGACAATGCCGTTGACTGGGCACAGATATGGGACATGAACTATCATTTCCAAAAATGTAAACATCTACATATTGGCAACCATGATATAAACTTTGAATATACAATGCAAACAAATAGTGGAGAAATGAAAGTCCAAAAAGTAGCGACAGAAAAAGACTTAGGAGTAACATTCGACCAAAACTTGAAATTTACAGATCACATAAACATCAAAGTAAGCAAGGCAAATAGAAATGTCGGTCTAATTTTCAGAACATTTACATTCATGGACAAAGATATGTTTCTAAGCATTTATAAATCTATTGTTAGACCCCATTTAGAGTATGCATCTAGTGTATGGTCACCTATGTTTAAGAAAGACAAAATCCTACTAGAAAATGTACAGCGTCGGGCAACTAGACTCGTAAAATGTCTAAAACACCTTTCTTATGAGGATAGATTGAGATCATTAGGACTGCCTAGTTTAGAGTATAGAAGAGAAAGATCTGACATGATCCAGGTATACAAAATCATGCACGGCATAGACAAAGTTGATAAAGACAATTTCTTCAAAGTGAATAGGTACTCAGCAACGCGTGGTCACTCACTAAAATTGTTCAAAAAAAGGTCACGCTTATTAGTTAGGGCAAACAGCTTCTCAAATAGAGTTGTGGATAGTTGGAATTCTTTGACAGAGGACATAGTAAATGCACCCTCCCTAAACGCGTTCAAAAGTCGGCTAAACAGGTACTGGCGAGGACACCCTTACAAGTTCAGCCCATCCTGTTACTCATCCGGACAACCCACCAGAGATAGAACACAGAACCAGAATGCATCAGAAGAGGCCAATGGGCCTGATTAGATGTCTACATAGGTATATCAGGTATATTAGGTATATCAGAGCCAGCCTTGAACAGCAGGTGCTGACTTTCAGATAATAAATGGACAACTGTGTTTTTAACTGTTTTAATCAATGTATTCGTCTGATAAACAATTAAAGGGGAATATGGGACAGACAGATCGATAAATTTTGCCACTTGAGCTCGCAACACTGGATATGTTTTGATTGAGGAATAGGAAAAATATTTTTCTGGTACGCCCTCTTAACTAAAGGCCTGAGACTACAGAGGAACTAGCCAATTAATTTCAGGGGAACTAGGGATATATATCATTCTAATAGTTATTTTGTTGGCATAATAAATTTCATGCTCACTTCTGTTGAGCATGTCATTTTTCTAGCTAGTCTTTGTAGCTGAGCAGGCTTGTTTGAATCTCACTTTGTCGGAAACCCTGAAGACAGGTTTTCTTGCGACGAGGCCCATATTAAAAATTAAAGGCCAAATTTTGAGAGGAGCAAGAGAAGAAAGATAATTATAATTAGGGAACAGGGAACATGATAAGAACTTTTTATTTTTGGAGTACAGACTCATAGGCCTAGATGAACAAAAACATTTAGCGTAAAATTGTAAATATTTTCTTACCCATACTTTTTAGCATATGTTTTGGGTGCTCAAAAGAACCGTCTCATTGGCTATCAAAGATGGCTTGATATTTCCACAGACGGGGTATTTAGGGCCGTTCCTTGATTGTTACTTTTTAATGCAAGTGTTTTGAGCAATGCATACTGCGTATTAACACAAAACCCATCTTTCAGTCGTGATGTGCCATAGCAGACAGGTGGATCCTTTGAGTGTAGCCCCTGCGCAGACAATGGTTTAGCATCATATAAATGTTGTTTGTCTATTGATTCCTGGCCCCGAGGTTATAAAACCTTTTTCATGCTCAACTCAACTGAGCACGAAATTTCAACTGCTCATGAAAACTGAAATACCGACAAATAAAGAAGTAAAAAATGTATCTTGCTTTATGTCTCTCAGATGTTGTGTTTATCATCAAAACTGTTGGCATTTAACATTTATGAGCAGGATAAATTTCATGCTCAGCTGAGTTGAGCATGAAAAAAGTTTTATAACCTCGGGCCTGATGTTTGCCATTCTTTATATAAAACTTTCACCTGATGTGCGCACAGTGCCAGATTTTTTTGGTCAAAATTATCTATACCAGTCCACCTTATGAAACAAAACAGTGTATGTTCAGATCAGCTGGTTTTATATTCACATTTTTTTTTCATTCCAACGATAGTACTGGAAAAGTAGAGAATATGTAGCCAGCTGATCTGTATCGATATTCTGCTTAGACACTAAATCTGTAGTGTGAGCCCTAATGAGAACCCCCTGTGCTCACATCTCTAGTTTGTTGTTGATCTACCACCATATGATGTCTGACCTATGTCTACACTGTTTGTATTCCACCAGGGCAATTGTATATTACATATTCTACACATTTCATATCTATAAGAATATGCCATTTTCGGGCCAGATTCGGTAAGTTTACGGACCTTAAATGTTCCATTAAATAAAATACCCATAGGTTGGTTAAAAAAATATTTGTCCCACTTAAACTGTATTTTACGCTGAAGAACTGCTGAAAATAAGGCTTGATATAAAGGGGAGTGTTTTTGTTGTAGTCTGCTGACTTTTTCAAAATTGACTTTTTGAAAAAAATCTTTCAGGAACACTACATGTATCAGAGTGCCAAACAGTTAGGAACCAGATCAGGACCAATATTCTGTTGGTCCTGATCTGGGTCCAAACTGTTTGCAAAGGTTATCAGCAGATGACAAAAGTCTACGCTGCTAGTGAGCTTGGCACAAACCCTAAGTGACATAGCCTTTATCATGCGTTGTATCCTTGAGCAAGACACATTAATCCTGGCTTCGTACTGGTTCAACCCAGGAAGACCCATCCCAACATAACTGAAAAATTGACGACTGGGACGTGTTAAGATCAAAAGTTAAACAAACAAACAGAAAATTATATCCTGTGAATGATCCATGAGGCTTATTTTCTCTAAAACAGAAGGTGCTTGGCATTGTGATGTGAGATGACTTCTTGTAGAATAAAACATAACCTTTATACTTGGACTCCTGCTCAAAATAAGTGAAATTATCACATGACGTTGCGTCTGGGAGTGAAATAACATCATGCAATAAAATTGATAAACCACTTGTGGTTTACAGATTTATGGGAAGTGTTTTGACATCGATAACAAGGTTGCGTACATAATGACAAAATTATAACGTTTTTACGGCAGAAATGAGATTTCAAAGTAATTTTAATGCCATGTTATAAATAGAATCTAACATTCATGCTCTTGTATTATTGAATTTATTAAATTAGTTGGGAAAAAGAGATAAAATGCTCGGCCAGCCTCGCATTTTATCTCTTTTCCCCAACTCGTTTAATAAATTCAATAAAACATGAGCACTCATGTGAGATCCTCTATATATATCAAAGAGCCAAAGCACTCTATGTAATCACCTTCTTACTGAAAGGTCTGTTTATTTTGTGCTTCACTGTTTCTCTTGAGTCCATTGTGTTATATTTCCTGTATAAATATTAAATTGAATTGATCAAAGATACAATAAATGATTACAACCTAGGTGTATCAATATACTCATCTATAGAATTTCTGTTAGATCAATCGATTTGTGACAGAAATTAAGCCTTAACATTCTACGTGTACTTATTAGCAATTGCCATAATCATCTTTTGAACTCTTTTGCATGATAGAAAATTTGTTGTCATCTGCTGATTTTTTTAGAAATCAACTTTTTCTAAAAATTCTTAAGGAATACTATCAGGATGTCAAATAGTTTGCATCCAGTTCGGGTCGGATCCGATGTTTTGCTGGGCCTAGCTGTTCTGTGTACAAACTAGACACTAGCAAACAAAGATTTAACCCTAATTAGACCAACAGTGAAATAGAATTTTCCATCCTGTTTGATACAATATGGTTTGAATGATTCATTGTATAGATAAACAAAAAGCTTTGAGGCGTTACTGTATTTACAATAATAAAAATATGGATCTAGAAATATGGGTTTCAAGCATTTCAGCTTACATTTACTATTATATTTTCAAACACATAGATGTTCCAGCCCCACTGGCTCATTTCAACCTTTTGAAATAGAATGATCCAAAGGTCATTACTCAGAGGTCATGGTACATCTATACTGTTGTATATATTGAGAGGTCTTGGGTTAAAATTTTCAAATCATCTGCCCAGGCCTTTAAAGTTAAGGGTGCAAAACAGAAAAATAAATTTCTTATTTCTCAACCAAAACATATGTTGTGGGTACACAAACTAACCGTCTCAATGAGACGGTTCTTTTGAGCACCCAAATGAGATGCTTAAAATTATGGGTAGGAAAATATTTGCAATTTTACGCTGTAATTTTTTGTTTATCTAAACATATGTCTGCCTCTGGAGATTATTCATGGCAGACCCTGATGTATCTCGTCTGTTTGTGGGGCTGCTTAACTTGACTGACACCGCTAATGGAACTGTTCTTTATATATGGGCCTCGACACAACAGAATATTTCTTCAGAATGTTGGCCCTGATGTGGATCCAAACTGTTTGACAATGTTATGGTTTTCCTGAAGGAATGGTTTGATAAAATAAATTTTGAAAAAACTTAGCATATATCATTAAAAGCCTGAAAATTACCCAGCGTGCAAAGAGATAAGTTCTGGATAATGGATTCAAATATATTTTTATCGGTCTTTTGTTGACAAGTATCACGTAAGATAAATAGTGAATAGTTTCTGATCTTAGCCCATTCACAGTGCGGATAGTACATTGGCCTCAAGTGTTTGTAATGGAAAAACTAGCTTAAAACCGATTGATTTTAGGAATGTTAATGCTTTTATTTGGTTTGTATTTTTTAGCTGTTTGCTTGCTGGGTATTTTTTCTTGCTTTTGTTGTCCTCTGCTGATTTTTTTCACAAAAAAATAGGAACTAAGGCAGAGTGTCAAACAATTTGGATCTAGATCAGGAGCAATGTTCTGTCAGTCCTCTGGGTCCAAACTGTTTTCAGCTGCAGACACTTCCAAAAAATTCTTGCAGGAACACTTTCAGAGTGTCAAATGGTTTGGAACAAGATCAGAACGGATGTATTGTCAGTCCTGGTCTGGGTCCATACTGTTTGCAAAGGTTATCCAGGGTTTTTTCTCAACATTTTGGGAACAAGACTGGATGGAAATTTGCATTGGTTTAAAAAATTGGGAAAAACCACACCTTATAACATAATCAAATAAAACAAAAAAATCAAATATTTGGTTCATTCAACTCTCTGCCGGGCCGCGTAGTGCAGTCGGTAGCGTGTCTGGCTACAGATGCGTGTCTGACTGCAGATCCAGGGGTCGCGAGTTCGATCCCGGTCCGGTCCCATACTCTCGTGGAGTTTGATCATGAAATGATTTCTACGGTCATTCTCCTCCCTTCCGCTGATTCATTCAAGAAGGGTTGTTGTCAGTTACAAGCGAAAGTATGTGCACGAATTACTGGTTAACCCCTTGTTCAAGCCTGCCCAGGAAAAAGTGTGGTTAGGTGAACTGACCGTCCTGCAATGACCATGGCTGTTGACTTGGGACGTAAAGCAACAAAACAAACATTCAACTCTCTCATGAGCACATTTTAGAATTTGGAATGTTTTAATACATTTTTCTACAACACAGTGCATTTAAGATATCACAAATTTGCGATTTTATTTTGTTCTTTGAAATTTTGAAGAAAAAACCAACATAATATTACATCTTGCCATCAGGAATACAATCCAATATTGGTCTGATGATCTAAATGGGGAAAAAGCATGTTATCAGCAGACATCAAAAGTCGCCACAATCAGGAAAAGAGCTAAAACTTGATTTTTTTTGGGGGGGGGGGGAATTTAATGCTTTTGTTTTGTATCTTTAGTATGTGTTATGTATAATGTACCCTATTTCATGGCTAGGTACTGATATGGTTTCAGGACCATTGAAGATTAAGTGGTTAAGGGATAAGCCCAGTTCAATTTGAAAACCTGAAATTAATTTTTTTTTAAAATCTTCTTGTAAAAAATAGAAAAAATGTTGTAACAAAGATTTTCATATTCATGTATTCATTTATAATTTACTTCTTCAAAACTGACCCAGTTTGACCATGAACTGACCATGGTACATGCCATGGTCAACCATGCTCTGCAGTTCCGATGAATCAGTGTTGACCATGTTTATACCAGGCCTTTAGTTAAGAGTGCGTAGCAGAAAAATAATTTCTTATTTCTCAACCAAAACATATGTTGTGAGTACTCAAAAGAACCGTCTCAATGAGAAGGTTCTTTTGAGCACCCAAAACATATGCTAAACATTACGGGTAAGAAAACATTTACAATTTTACGCAGAAAAAATGTGTTTATCTGAACCCATATTATACCATGGCCAAACATGGTCCACTATGTTATCATGGTCAAAGTTTCACAGATGGTTCTTGTTTGACTCTTCAAAAGTCAGAAATACATTGTAGATGATGATTCTACTGAGTCAGACTTAATAAGACGACAAAGAATATTTTTATCCCCTGACGAAGTCGGAGGGATATAGTTGTCGGAGGAATATAGTTTTTTGCGTCGTCCGTCCATTCCGTCCGTCCACACTTTTTGTCCGTCCGGAACCATATCTCAGTACCTATTGGTCAGATTTGATTCATTCTTAGTATAAATGATTAGTACCATGGACTCTTGATATCCTATAAGTTTAGTCAAAATCGACTCCTTAACACTCGAGTTATTGCCCTTGTTTTAGTGTAGGCAATTATAAGGCAAAACCTTTATTAGCTTTTTTGTGTGATGATCTTTACATTTCATCAAAGCTATTATATTTAACAACTTCTCACTATAGACCATGATTGCCAAGTGCCTGTAGATAAGCATGGCAGTGTCAAAGCTTTACCGCTACCCCTTTGACCCCACATAAGTGTGTGTGGGGGGGTGGGGGGGATATAAACTCGTCAAATTTGTCTTGTTTCATTTGTGTTCAAATAGCTTATGATAAAATCTTCAATATTTACAAATAGTAACTGGAGATATTAATTTTGAAGACTTTAAGTCAACATTATCTTGCGATTATCAAACTTAAATGTGTGTATTGCTATCTTTTGTAATCATAGAATGTCATTTGAGAAACACTTATATAGAGAGGCGTTTGTATTTACAATCCAAAATTGATTAAATACTATGATTGCTAAATTTAAGTTTGAGCAGGATTCGACTTTTCTGAACCATTTTTATCAACCAACGGACAAGATGAGGGATATAGCTACATGTAACAGCCTGGATTCCGTCCATTTGATGATAAAAGCTTGTTTTCTTCAAACTTTTATACTTTAAACAACTGTTTGCTTGATTCAAAGCCAATCTGGCATGGTAAGCAGAGCCGGGCTTATAGTAGGGCTTTGGAGTCAAAATCAATTTACCAGCGCTATTTTCCTACCCCTACATATGACTTGTGCTTTAACAATACAGGACTGATTTAAAAATGATTGCTCCATATGGTCCAAGGGGTTGAGTGAGACACAGCAGGCATTTTAAACAAAACTTTTCAGAGTAAAATTGTAAATATTTTCTGTAACCCATAATTTTTAGCTGCTGTTTTGGGTGCTCAAAAGAACAGTCTCACCCAGAGACGGTTGTTTTGAGTACCCACAACATATAATTTGGTTGAGAAATAAGAGAATTATTTTTGTGTTACACAGTCTTACATGTACTTAAAGGCCGGTTTTCTGTTTGTTTAAATGTTAAGACCCTTTGTAAGTTGTCTTTAAGATAAGTTGACAGTTCCATTTATAGTATTTATTTGAATAAAAAATTTCAGATAACATGTCAAAACCTTTTGCATGATCAGATGATAGTACACATCTTAAACACATCTATGGCAGATATCCAGGGAAATAGGCTATAATACTCAGTATTTCATTATATTAACTCTTTCCTTGCTAGCGGTGACTTATGTCATCTGCGGATTATTATTATTATTAAACCTTTATAAACAATTTGGTGACAGATCCGGCCCGACAACATCATTGGTAATTTTCCACCTTTTTGTTGGCATCTGCTGGCTTTTTTTCAACATCAACTTTTTAAAAAAATTCTTTCAGGAACACTATCAGTGCGTCAAATGGTTTAGATCCAGATTAGGACCAACATCATGTTGGTCCTGATCTGGGTCCAAACTGTTTGCATAGGTTATAGTCACCATTGGCAGATTAAGAGTCAAGTCTTGTGCTTTGATATACATGTATGAAAATATCTTTCAGATTAAGAAGCTAAAAGTGTTGGAGAGTAATGGCAAGCAGCATTAATAAAAGAACCATGAAGAGAGATATCGGTAATAAATCAGAACACCCTGGAACAGGGGTACCATCATCTCGACCTTCATCAGGGAGCAGCTCAGTTTCATCCAAAACTTCTACCTCAAAGTCAAATTCTCATAAACCTAAAGGTCCCTCTAAAGAAGAACTCAAAAAAGCTAATGAAGACTTATATAAAGATGTGGAAAAGTTAAATGGGGAGAACCAGATTCTTAAATCAACCATAACATCCTTAATTGATAAATTAATTGAAAATTCCAAAGTGAAAGGTGTAGATATTCCAGAGGAATTGTACACTGCCGATGTTTGTGAAATACAGAGTAATACGTTAGTTGATCTAACGGAACAATTGACTGCAGAAGAGCCTAAGAGTCACACGGTAGAAGGTAGAATTGAAGAATTAGAAACTAGAATCACACATTTAAATATGGAATTAGCTAAATTGTTACGGACTAGGTTAAGCGTAGAAAATGGATTAGATGATCTGTTGGAGTCTTCCAATTTTGAAACTGCCAAATTAAAAGCAAAGGAACTTATCATTGAGATTAGTAAGTATGGTTTCTTACGCACTTGGAAGGACACGTTTTAACCCTTTGTATACTAGTGGATTCTTCCTTCTGGTATGAATAAATTAACTTGGGATAATCCATTGTACATATCTAGGGGTTTCAGGTTATAATTTTCAAAAACTTTGTATTCTTTTGTCTGAAGATCTTTTTTACCTTTACAAACAGTGTAGACACTGATGAAATGCCGCATTATTCGGCATTTCATCAGGGTCTACACTGTTTGTGAAAGTACCCGTGTAGGGGTTTCCCATATACAAAAAAAAAGAGAATATTTAGTTGAAACACATGTTTAACCTTTGTATGCTGGAACCCCCTAAACAGATAAGTTTGCAAACAGTGAAGACCCAGATGAAATGCCACATAATGTGGCATTTCATCAGGGTCTGCACTGTTTAACATACAGACCAAATTGATCATATGAGAAAGACACATTCAACATTACTTGCAAATTATAACCTGTGACCCATCGATATATGCAATGGACCATCCGAAGTTTATTGTATCAAACCAGAAGGAATAATTCATTAGTATACAAACTTGAAATGGTAAATTGATCAAAAAATTTAAGGCTTGCTGGTGCACATACTAAAAGTATGGGTGTAGATGAAGATGTAGACCAAAATTTAGACCTCTAGCCCGGCTGGATGCAATATACATATGTGCATATATGTCTGCATGGGCATTGAAGAGAGGCTTTTGCCTATATGGGACAATACCAAAATCTCATGTGCTGGCCTATATTCCTGCAACATCAGTGAATGTGGCATGTTAATATATTCACTAGAATAAAGGACGGTATACAGTAAAACCTGTCTTAAGCTGCCACTCAAAAGAAGACCAAAAAATAGGTTTTCAAGACCAATAATCGCTTAATGCAGGTCAAAAGTATTGCAGAATGCTCCTGTGGAGCATGTGGAGCATTCTGCAATACTTTTGACCTGCATTAAGATACCACATGGCCTTCTGGCCTTTGTTTTGTCTATTTTTGAGTGGCAGCTTAAAGCAGGTGTCACTGTATAGCTATTGTGACCGAAACGGCTGAGTTTCTAAGCCAAAATTTCAATGGCTTTGAAAGCAAGAAATTTTATACATGTTGGCTGTTGGCATTTTAACATTTATTAGCAGGATTATATAAAATACCACATCTTTGTGTTTTAGAACTGGAAAAAAAATCTTCAAATTTCATTAAATTATTTTCTATGACTTAGCAGTGAAATTTCATCTTTGGTTGAGTTGAGTATGAATTTTTTTTTAAGTTGAGCCTTGTCTCACTTTTATGAAACTTAAATTTTATACTTGTAAATGTTTTGAACTTTATACATGTAAACTAGTACTTTGTACCTGTAAAATTGAACTTTGTACATGTAAAAATTGAACTTTGTACCTGTAAAATGGAACTTTTTATATGTTTAATTGAACTTTATACATGTATTTTCAGGGAGTAGTGATTTGTTCACATTTGTTGACACAGTACCTCATATAGATAAAGAACCACCTGATACCAGTACAGAGATTAATAAAGGTCTCCAACCTGAAATAAAGCAAGCTGTACCACCTTCACAGATTAAGAACTTACAGACTCAGATGGTAGTTAATGGCTTGACGGAAGAGCTAGATTTAACTCCGGTAAGTTCCTTAATCTATAATTTGGCCCAAGGTTATGGATCTTTTAACTTACAGACTCAGATTGTAGTTAATGGCTTGACGGAAGAGCTAGATTTAACTCTGGACAGTAAGTTTCTTAATCTCTTTTCATGCTGGCTAATTTTTCATGTGTTCGTCTGCTGACAAAATTTGCTGACTTTTTTCAAAAGTAACTTTTCAAAAAATTCTTTCAGAACATTATCAGAGTGTCAAACATTCTGTCGGTCCTGATCTGGGTCCAAACTGTTTGCAAAGGTTATCAGCAGACAGCAAAAGTCACCGCTAGCAGAGAAAGAGTTTATCTACGTTTATCTATAGACCCCAAGGTTATAGAACTTTTTTCATGCTCAACTCAACTGAGCATTAAATTTCAACTGCTCATGAAAGCTTAAATACTGAAGATTTAAGATTTAACCTGCTCAGCTAATGTATTTTCTGCTAATAAATGTTAAAACACATGCAAAGTTTCAAAAAGAGTTGCGCTCAAAGGTACATACTCACGGGTGGTAATGTCGTAAGGGGCAATCGAAGGGTTATGCAAATGAAATCTTTACAAGATCATCCGGACATGAGCTACGGGAGCAATAAACAATGGAATCAGCTATGTGAGTAGTCCTGTTTTAACTGTTTTTACCGTTTTGGAGCCTAATATAAGGAAATGGAGAATGCTATTCCCAATAATGTCCATTTCTGTACAAGAGGCAAAAGAATCTGACGTAAGAAAGTTTACATCTAACGAATGATATACTTTCTCCTGGGTAAGGTGTACTCATAATATCATTTTAGTGGTTGCTAATGAAAGTGTTCTGATCAATAAATGTTCTTAAATGCTTTATTTTTGTAAAAAATCATATCCTTTCCAACTTACATAAGCCGTACACACCATCTTCTTGACGTCACTTTGTGTCTGCGATGAGTTTTTGGTGCCCATTACCCCTTACGACATTGGTTGCCCCTAACGGTACGATTGCCCCTTACAAGACGAATAAACTTGGATAGTTCAAAGAGAAAAGTAGAACGGATAAGTTAGAAAATATTCTCGTTGTGATGCATGACGTGTCACTGATATAAATTCACTTTATCCTCGTCATGTGAAAACCAGCTTAATTGCGACCTACAAAGGCGCTGATCAGCCTGCCTGCGCAGTCTGAACAGCATCCATTATTTGGCTTCTTTGATAGCAGGATATCTATTGATGTTAAAGCCAGCCTAATCATGCTAAAACTAGAATGTCAATGAAGCAGCTTGTTTCTGTGGCTGAGGAGGCTGGTTTGAATTTTACCTTGTCGGGCTAGAAATCCCTAAGACGCATTTTCGCATGGTATGGCTCAACTCCAAATTGATTATATTGAGGAGCACGGTGACTAATTGGCGAGCTTGAGGGGTTGCCGGATCGAGCCTCACCAAAGGTGCTGCGTTGTGGCTTCAAACAAATACTTGATTAATTGCTGCTTGGTACTGGTTCAACCCGATTTTGAGATCAACGAAGTTTTGAATAGTATTATAATTGTGCGTGTGAGGTGTGGGGGATGGGGGAGGGGTTTGCCATTGAATGGTGATGTTTGGTCATTTGAGACCCTCATTAAGGTTAAGGTAAGATAAGAATACTTTGGGGAAGGGGGTAAGCTTTATTTTGTGCGTGTGTGTGTGCGATGGGGTGCGTGCTAGAAATGTATTGGTTGGTTGGTTTTGTTGCTTTACGTCCCAAGTCAACAGCTATGGTCATTGCGGGACGGTCAGTTCACCTAACCACACTTTTTCCTGGGCAGGCTTGAACAAGCGGTTAACCAGTAATTCGTGCACATACCTTATAGAAATGTATAGTTGAGGGGGAACTAATACTGTAGACGGAAACTTTTGAATATAGCCCCCCCCTCCACCACCCCAACCAATGTGCATGTTTTCACTTGGTGATTTTCTTTATTTATTCTTTTTTTTTTGCTGAGGGTGGGAGGGATGTGTGGGTTCCTACTAAATGGGATTTTTTTTTTTTTTGGGGGGGGGGGGGGATCATGTTTGGTCCACTCTTAGGCTGAGACTAAGACTTGGAATAGTTTGGGGGGTTGGGGTGGGGTAAACTCAAATTTAAATGTTTTTGGAGCATGTTTGATACGTATATCTTTAGGAAGGGGTATGGAGCAAAGAAGTCAGTGGATTGTAAGCCGGCCTGATAATTTAGCCAAAAAACAATGAACATAGATGCCCCCCCCCACACACACACACACCTTCCACTGGACATGTGGGTCATTATCGGGTGGTGGTGTATCCCAAGCGATTTCACTACGTAACCTGGTATTTTAACATGTAAGGATTTGAACGGAGCTAAAAAATGCAATTGCAGCGAATCTGAGTGCACCACCACAACCAAACTCTTTCCGATACCCCAACTCCTCTGCTAGCACTTGCCTAGGGCTACAGTTTCATTTATATTTTCCCCCAGGTCTGCTTAAACATCACCTCATACATCTAGGAGCTGCCATGGTGTAGCAGATGAACCAGGGGGTCGCAGGTTAGATCTCCGGCTTCACCAGTCTTTCGGATGAGAATTTATGGCTGACTCCAGTCTCCATATGACTGTAGCTGTTGGTGGGACGTTTTAAACACTGCGCATACATCTATCAAAGGAACATGTATTGTTGTTTTGTTATAAGAAGGGCATCATGCTGTCCCTTTCTGACAAGATCAGGCAAATAGTGTTGAAACGTTCAATTCTACTTCAATCTTGATTCAGGAGAGCAGTGGTTCAGTGATAGAGTGCTTGACTCGAGACGGAGGGGCCGCCGGTTCGAGCCTCACCGGAGTCACTGAATTGTGGTCTTTGAGCAAGACACATTTATCCTAGCTTAGCACTGGTTCAACCAAGGAAGACCCGTCCCTGTTTGACTGAAAGATTGTTGATGGGACGTAAAGAATCAAATCAAACAAAATCAAACAAAAAATCAATCTTGATTCCTATATTGATAATCCTTTAATATTCGAACAAATTGCCCTTTTGATATGCGCGAGGTCTTCGTCCCCCCTGAGTCAACCATCAAAATATGTTTCAAAGCAACTCGCCTGGTGCCGTTTCGACCATCAATGCAGTACTATTTTTTCAAAGTGTATCAAACGTGCTGAATTATTAAGGAATGGATAGAAGTGCTCTTTGAATCAAAAAGTGTAATATCATCTTTCTGCGCATGTTTACGAAAAATGCTAAGATACGTAACATATGTCATTGGAAAGTTGAAACATGTCTTTCAGTTCAGTTTTAGATGCTTCTCTCCCCTACCTCTCCATTGATCCAAGACAGCATTCGAACAATTAAATGTCGCTACATACATACACAACATATGTAAAACACATCTTAGGTCACACGTCGCATAACTTAGCATTGTTCTTACGCATGCGCAGAAAGAAAGCGTTTAACATTTGGATTAAACTGGCACACCTATCATTAAAATTTTAGTGCATCTTAATCCTCGAAAAAAGTCAATGCATTCACTCAGTTTGGTCGAAAATGGGTACCCAGTTTGAAGATGGAAACTGAGAAATAAAGGGGAGGGGGTATAAAATTCAATTTTTCATGACTTTTGTAAATGTGAGTTGCTTTAAGGGAAGATATTTGAATTTTTCCTTTCTTCAATAAGTCACGCCTACTGGTGGCCATGTTTTTGACAGGTCATATTCGTTTATAGCGTTTTCGCTATTTTGTAGAGGGTGAATTAGTGTTATTTTTTTCAAATTCTGATCATTATTTAAAAGAAGATGTTTTAAGAATCTTTTATAGATCAAGAAGCACCCTTGTTGCCATGTCTTTGATGTGTAATGTGTTCGCTAGTTTGGAACCAGTTCTTTCAGTAATCAATAATTCTAAATTATTTTGAATTCTGATCACATGGTTGCTCTCGTAATGGTTTCAAACCATGCGGTACTACTGTCCTAATTTACTCTTCTTTAAACAAAGCAAAACAGAAAACAGTCTCAAAAACATTTTATTCTTTGCCGAAGGCTTTAAAGATGAGATGATTAATTTCAAGTGCATATCACAAGGGTATCAATGGGGTTTACTTATTGACGAAGTATGGCCCTAAAACTTAACAGTTAGCGAATTTTTAGGGTAAATTTAACCAATAGCGGAATTAGAGCTTCTAGTGGTAAGCGAATTAAGGAATAAAGTATAATTATAAGCGATTTGGGGGCAAAGAAATACCGAATAGCACAGTGGCGCGTTTAATCAGTTAACAAACTTGATGGAAAAACGCTATTCTGCTATTCCACCTCGTAAATACCTCCAGACAGGCTACTGATTTTTGGGCCTAAAATTTACTGATTTCTGGGGCCAAAATTTAACTGATTAGCTATTTGGGGGCCTCAATTTTACTAGTTGGAGATTTGTGGGCATAACTTTACAAATTAGCGATCTATGGGGCCCAAATTTTACTGATTAGCGATTTCAAAGGTACCCCATTGAACCCCTCTATCAAGTATGGATAATGTGCAAGCGCTAGACCAAGAATTTTCTAGCAGACACTTAAAATAATCCGTTGTCTATCAGATGAAGGGCGTTTACCATACTGGCTCGTAAGGGTTAACTGACTCGTAAGGGGGAGTCAATGTCGTAAGTGTTGATTTTTTTTTTCTATTTAGTCTATGTCAACATTTAAACCCGATTTTGACTAAACACTATTAAGGCATAAAAGAAAATTCATGTAAAGTATATTTGTGCCACTAAACCTGCCAGTAAGCATGTTAAAAAGCCCCTAAACCATGTTTATTTAAGGTCAAAACCAAAAAATCAACACACCCTCGTCCAGAAAAAAATGATTTTTAGACTTACTACTCGGTTTTCCACTTCAGCTATTGCTTCCCATTACACAAAAATGATAACTATTGGGAATAGCATTGCCTGATTTCTGAATATTAATCTGCAAACATTGAAATAAATGTAGAAGTCGCTAACTTACATGTTTTGCTCGTTTTATTTTCATCCCGTCACTCATATCTGGACGCTCTCGTAAGGCGACCATTTGCATAACTTTTGATCGCCCCTTACGACATTACCACCAGTGATACTATCTATAGCTAAACAGTTTCATTGTATTCAAATTTGAAAAATGACCAGATTCGAAATGCTGAAAAATGCAAAAAAAAATCTGGCCCCAAGATTATAAAACTTTTTTCATGCTCAACTCAATTGAGCATGAAATTTCAACTGCTCAAAAATTGTTTAATTGATTCTTTGCTTAACTCTTTGTCTACTAGTGTCTTCTGCTGATAATCAACATGTATACAAACTGTTGGGACCCAGATCAAACCCAACAGAAAGTTTGCATTTCATCAGGGTGGGAACTGTTTGTTCATTTGATCAACAAACCATACGGAAGAATTCATAAGTATCCAAAGGGTTAATAGAGCACTATTTTAGAGATCAGCCATAAGAGTAAAATATTTTTTCATACCTCCATGATGCAATAAAACCTGTCTTCGGGGTTTCCGACAAAGTGATACTCAAACCAGCCTGCTCAGCTACAGAGGCTAGCTAGGAAATTGAAATTTTGCTTATAGCATGTCTAGCTAATAAGCAAACAACAAAGGCGCTGGTCATACTGCACAGAGATTTTCTCGCTTTGAGGTCCATATGATATCCATGATTTTTTCTGTTGCTTGCTAAAAATTTTTACCAAAAAAAATTTACCAATTAAAAGAAATCTCTGCTTTTACCCTTAAATCTTTGCTCACTGGGAAATTTTCCATACTTATTTTTCGTCTGCTGACTTATTTCAAAATCAACTTTTTCGAAACATTCTTACATGAATACCATCAGAGTGTCAAACAGTTTGGATCCAGATCAGACCTAACATTATGTTGGGCCTGATGTGGTTCCAAACTGTTTGCAAAAGTTATAAGCAGAGGACACTAGTAGGTAAATAGTTAAACCAGAGTCAGCAGTGAAAAGATTACTGTCTGTATCAAAAACAAGTCAAAATAGGAATAACCCTATCTAATTCTGCTTAGCTAAAACAATAAATTTACTGACAGAATTTCAATACTGTAACAGTTTCAATACTGTAACAGTTTCAATGTAAAAATAAATCACCAAATGTTTGCAAAAGTTGTCAGCAGATAACACTAGGAGGCAAAGAGTTAATATACAGGAAAATCCTGAATATGTACTGAAGAAACAGATGAAATGCCGCAGTCTGTATTTAATCAGCATCAGCACATTTTACTAATTTAAAGCAGAACAATATTCACGAACTGAAATACATCTTGATGTGGAAATTCTAACCTGTGACTCCTTTATATAGGCCTCCACATGAGAAAACCTGTCTTCGGGTTGTTCGAACAACAAAGGTGCAGATCAGCCTGCACATCTGTGCAGACTGATCAGCACCTTTGTGATTTGCTATCTGGAAAGTATAGTAGCCAATCTTGTCACACGCAAAATTTCCATTTTCTAGCCAGTCGTTAGCTGAGCAGACTAATTTGAGTCTCACTTTGTCGGAAACCCCGAAGACAGTTTTGGCGCGTCGAGGCCCATACGCACAAAAACACCTGCCTGTGCATGTTCATTGTATCAAATTGGATGAAAGAGCTTATTAATATACAGAGGGTTCATTCTAAGATTTTTGTATTTCTTAGCCTGTGAAGAAGTTTCCTGGTGATACTCATATTAAGAAGATGCACAAAGATTTACGACAGTATGTCATACAGCAACTCAGTCTTCAGAAAGCTAATGGTATGTACATACAGTAAAACCTGTCTTAAGCGGAGAACACCCAAAAATGGCTTTCAAGACAGATTATCGCTTAATGCAGGTCAAAAAGTATTGCAGAATGCTCCAAGGGGAACATTCTGTAATACTTTTGACCTTCATTAAGCTGTCATTTTTCATTAAGGTCTTTGTTTTGTCTATTTTTGAGTGGCCGCTTAAGACAGGTTTTACTGTATATTTTGACCTATTCCAAAATATGGCAAATAGAATCCATCATCGGTGTTCAGTGGAGACAGGAAAATCCCAGCCCGAGGGTTCACCATTCCTGAGCAGAAAACAAGCATTGCTGAGTTTCCCACTGGACTGGTGGACCCGAGAGTTTGGATTTTCCTGTGGACACTGAACATCGAAGATCATTTCTTTTTCCCGCATTTCACAACCAAATTATTTTACAAAAGACACCTTCTCTCTTGTCCCATGTGTCCAATGAATGGTAGAGGAAAATTAGTGATTTTTATGTTGGAAAGTCAAAAATATTTGGTTAAAAAATGTTCACTTTATTCTAGGAGACATCATTTCATTTGGCATTTTTACACAATTTAGCATTTTTGAAGTCACATTATTAGGTGTTTTGACATTTCATTGTATCATCAAGATTACTTTCTAATAACATACGTAGCAATCAAACATTTTGAACAGAAATGAATGAGTCAATCTGAAACTAGTTTGTGAAAAACATTTCTTTGAGTTGTACTGATTTTTTGTTAAACATTTCATTCTAACAAATGCATATCCTCACTAAGTCTTGTTTTTTTCATTCACAAATAAAAAGTTGTAATGCATTTGAAATTTTGATTTTCTGCTGCACAAGCTAATGAGGCAAATGAAGCTAGCCAACATTTTCCACTATTCGAATACTTTTGATATTGTAATACACTGTCCGTTTAGATAACGTTTAGATTTGCGACGGTATATCCGCAAAATACTGTCGAAATAGTTTGATGTCATTAATAAGGCCACATTTCGTTAGACGATATGAGGCTTTATGCAGCTTGAAATGCTCCAATTGGAGAAGAAACAAAGATTTTAACGTATGTACACATGTGCAGAAATGCCTTAGAACAGGGATAACCATATTCAAAATGTTCATTTGGGGTGGTATATCAGGAACGATCATGCTCATGCTCCACAGTAGAACTAAATTTCTGACCATATATTGAATACAATTATCCCCAAAATTTCCAAATTTATGGCCACAAATTTCACATGTAGCTTGTCTCGTATTAGCAGTTACAGTAAAACCTGTGTTAAATGGCCATTCAAAAATAGACAAAACAAAGATCTTAATGACAAATGGAGGTTAATAAAGGTCGAAAGTATTGCAGAATGCTCCCCTTGGAGCATTCTGCAATACTTTTGACCTGCATTAAGCGATAATTGGTATTGAAGACCAATTTTCTGTCTTTTTTTGAGAGTGGTCGTTTTTTTCACAGGTTTTACTGTAATCTCGTGTATTAACAACACTTTTCTCACATAGGTCGCAAAAGAAATGAACAACTTCCTATAGACCCTGCAGTTATTATTTGGGCGGCGATGGCAGAAAACCTGTCTTCGGTATTTCTGACAAAGTGAGATTCAAACCACCCTGCACAGCTGCAGAGCATACCTAGAAAATTTCGCAAGTAGCAGGTTTAGATATGACGTTTCAAAAAGGGAATAACAAATGTGCTGATCAGTCTGTATGGATGTGCAAGCTTGTCTGCACCTTTGCTGTAAGCAAACCCTCGAAGACAGGTTTTCTTGCATCGAGGCCCATTTACAAAACACTTATACATGTATTTAATCACCAATTCTTATGCAGGTGCTGACTGGCGTATGTTTGGTGAGAGGATCGGGATACCATCAGAGACTTTGTATCAATGGAAGAGGTGGAAATTGGATTATCCCATGTTTTATGTGTTACAATCTTGGAGCCAGAGTCCTGGGGCCACAGTCAGACTACTGCACAGACACCTCGTCTCACCGCAGATGAGAAACACACTGTTAGCGAAGAGATTAAGTGATTTCTACTGTGTGGACTAGCTATAACCCATAAAATGCCACCTATAATTTGCAGCAGACGACAATTTCAAATTTTGCTGCTTTTTCAAAAATAACAAATAAGGCATGATATTTCATGAGAATCGTAAGGCAGACGATTCTCATGAAATTTCATACCTTATTTTTGTCGAAAACTGGGAAAGATGTGGCAAAATTTGTCGTCTGCTGTAGTCGTGATTGGCGCTTTAAGGGTTATCCTTTTCTTTCTGTTGGATTATGATCACATTTGTAATGTTACAATTACATATGGAATTGTCCATTTTGTATATTAAGCGGTTGCTTGTCAAACTTTCTATAAAATGATGTATTTCTGTCCCTGAAGATTGTTTTTTATCTTAGCAAACAATACAGACCCTGATGAAATGTCGCCTTATGAGGCATTTCATCTGGGTCTCCACTGTTTGCCAAAGTACCTGTTTCATGTGTTTAGTGGTATCCAGAATGAAAAGGGTTATCCCTTCTCTTGCTTGATGATTTTATGTTCTAATCTACACTCCTCCTCAATAAACTCTTTGCTTGCTGGGTAATTTTTCATGATTTTGTGTCGTCTGCTGAATCTTTCAAAATCAACCTTTCAAAAATATTCTTTCAGTAATAACATTAGAGTGTCAAGCAGTTTGGATCCGGATCATGCTGAACGTTTTGTTGAGCCAGACGTGGGTCCAGACTGTATAGAAAGGTTGTCAGCAGATGACAAAAGTTGTCACTGGCTGTCAAAGAGTTAACTTGTATTTACAAGCAGAGTGGGAAACAGTGCAGATCTGGATCTGCACTGTTTCCAAACAGATATATCTGAGTTAAGCATGGTAAGGGTTTATATAGACGGAAAAATAAAACTTTTTTTAGCGTAAATGCTCTAAAAATTTTATGAGACATTTCTTTTGAGCACCCACAAATATATTAATTGTATAGACTGATGTATAAGAAAATAATCACACTTTTACACTTATAGAAATATTTGATCAGGCCTTTAGTTAAGAGTGCGTACCATAAAATTTATTTTTCTTATTTCTCAACCAAAACATATGTTGTGGGTACTCAAAAGAACCGTCTCAATGAGACGGTTCTTTTGAGCATCCAAAACATATGTTAAAACTGATAGGTAAGAAAATATTCACAATTTTGCGCTCAAAAATTTTGTTTATCTAAACCTGTGTTCGCTTATCTGAACCTTTGATGATGTTTAGACCAGACATTATACTGGTACAAACTGGTATGTGCATGCACAATTTATATATATAGCATTTATTTTTTCTAAAAGCACTTTTCTAGTCTAACCTCTAGTTTTATTTATTTATGTCAAAATGCTGCCTGTCCACTTGTGATCATGTTTATGAATATACAAAATTATCAGGAATATAGTGATAAAATATGTGGTTTTATTGTTTGGGCCTCAATGCGTGAAAGCCGGACATCAAAAATGCTGACCAACCTGTGCATCCGCAATCTGATCAGCATATTTGTTATTCATAAAAGCTAAGCTTGCCAAATGCAAAGGATCATTGACGGTTTGGGCCTTATACGCCTATTTTTCTAATTCACAGAACGCTGCTTCTGAGCTTCTAGTGTGTTGCATGTAGTATCAGCGCAATAGGTGAATCTAATGGCAAGAGCCAGCTAGAAAAATATTTTCAAAATTCCTACGCACTCGAGAGTTATGGTGGATAGAAAGGGAAGGGGGTCTGAAATTTCATGAAAATAAAAAATGCTTTAAAAAGAGATTTCTGCACGTTTTCTTGATTTATTTGGCAGGCATGGTGATATCTATTTAACAAGCCATATGCAGAGTATTAACGAATCACGATAATTGATGAAATTGTTTTAAAAACAAAATATTTTTTGTAATAAAACGATTTTGGGGAGATAATTTAGAATTTACCTGTACATTTTTGACTACATGTACCGTAAATAATACAAAACTGAAAGCTCAACAAAAGAAATAAATATTTTTGAAGGAATGAAAGTGTCCCATTCAGCATTGGAAAGTAAAACTGATTCTAACTAGATCCTTTGAATATTACTTTTGCTTTGTTAAAAGGGCATATTATGTTCAATGTATTTAAAATGTCCTGATATTTATGGTATACATGATGCATGTATATCCCTATATGAGACAATATATTGAACACTAAAGTATTTACCTGTTATAACTCTTTGCATGCCAGTGGATAATTTTGTCGGCTGCCAATAGCCTTTTGCAAACAGTTTGAACCCAGATGAAGACCAATAGAATGTAGGTCTTGATCTGGATCCAAACTGTTTGACACTCTGATGGTGGTCCTGGGTGGTTTATTTTTAAAAACTTAATTTTTAAGAAAGTCAGCAGTCAAAAATAAAAACATGAACAATTCCCTAGCATGCAAATAGATAAGTACAGGACGTTTGCAAAATAATGTGTCATTTAATAACAGTGAGATTTTTTCTTATGAAAAAATGCAGAAAACCTTGCTAATTCTACTTTTAATCTTTAAGTACTTTAAATTAAACTAGCACAGAATACAAAGCAATTTAGGAGGTTGGTTCTAGAGAACTTCATTACTGTCATTAATTTCTAATTTCGTAGAAAAAGAATTTTATGGGCTTAAGCCCTGGGTTTTTGGGCTGCTGAACATCTTTCCCCCCCTTGTGCCAGCAAGCCACTTCCATACAATGCGTAAAATATGGTAACACATAAACATGCAAAAGCTTTTGCTGGCACACGGGGGGGAATGATATTTTAAAAAATGTTTTAGGATTCCTATATATCTTAATGGAAAACTGATTGTTCTACCCAAAATTTTATATCTTTGAAGCATTTGATATCGAAAACGGATTTCACAGCCATAAAGTACTCAGGTCATGGTAGCTTCAAGGTGAAGAAAGGCATGATTGACAAACTTTTATTTTTACTGAAAACAATAGGCATTTACCCATAGCAAGTGTCAATGATCCTTTCAGTATGTTAACTAGTCACTGTAGTGCTGCAGGCTGAGCTGAACCTTACCTGGTTGCTGATCCGAAAGACAGGTTTTCTTGTGGTGAGGCCTGCCTATATTTAGGGGATAACTATATTCAAAATTTTCATTTCAGGAGGTATACGAGGGTCATTTTTTATGTTCGTAGAATCGGGCTGTATCTCTACAAATATAGAATTTACGGTACCATAAGTATATATGTTTTGAAAGGTCTAGCTTTTGTCTATCACTTGATATAAATTTTACATCATTAGCGCTTAATTCGGTCAAGATATATAGCTTTGAATAGGGCTAATAAAGGACACTGGTCGAAATCCATGCCATTTTAACCACGCAGCAAGTAAGAAATAAGCCGCTGTTAAGTTCCATTCGCTATGGTGATATAAGCATTTTTCAAGCCGATTTTTCTTTTGCACCACCAAAATTAATTATTCAAACGCTTATCGTCGACAAGTGCAGCAAAACTATAAGTTTGTTGTTTTCTCTTCTATAACAATTTTAAAACACCCATCAATATACCAAAATAATCACAGTCAAGTGCTAGTTATTATATCTGTTAAAATTACGATTATGAACAAATTTTAAAATTTCTTCTGGTTTTGCATAGCACATGGTATACTCAATCATTCGTCAGCAGTTATAATGATGTATCGATTTAAGCGTGTAACTGGCAACTTCCGGTGCTGGCATACCCCTATGTTATAAAAAGTGGGTGGGGTAAATCAACCCCGCGTAGAAAACACAATAACAATCGGATCTGAATAATTTTCTTATTGCAGTGATTTCAATGCCTGTTTAGAAGCACAAAAATAATTTTAATGTATTTTCTAAATATAGTAACGCTCCATGACGTCATTTATGTACAAAATAAGGAATTTTACCACCCCTAGGCTATTTATTTTGCAGTTTATTTCTAATAAAACAAAAGTGTTAACTTCGTTTTTGGATGAAAGTTACCATAACACTTCCATATACCATATAAAAAAGAAAAAAAAATATAATACTACTTTACAGCTAACATATTAAGCCACATTCAAAAGCCCGTGTCCAACTTCTACTTGTGTCAACTTTTTACAATAAAAGTGTTTATGCCAATTTTTCAATTTGCTGAGGTTCCAAACAAATCTTCCATATCCAATAATTGCTGCGCATTTGCTAAAATGTTTATATAATATTGTAGCACGTGGTGTCCTTGATCTGCAGCCAAAGTTTCAGAAGCTGTGCATGGATATGGACGCATTTTCATGCAATTGTTTCTAACGTTCTGTCAGAGACTAAGTCCATAAAATGTCACATTTCTACCATATTTCCAGTGTGCGATATATAGGTATGTCTTTGCCTCTTAGAAGGCATTAAAGTAATGTATTTTGAGATAATTTAAGGTTGCATGTATAGATAAAAGCTCAATCTTCCTAAATATATACATGATGTATGCATTTACTTTCGCCGTTTTCATTAAATCTACCTCTCTACGAACATAAAAAACGTCCCTCGTATCATTGGATATTCGGTCAGAAATTTAGTTTTATGGCGACGGGCGAGTGGAGCCGTAAAATGTGATTTCCAAACATATATCCGACAGTTTACCTCCCACATGAAAATTTTGAATATGTTTATCCCCATTCTAATGCACTTCTGCAGTTTTGTCTCAAATTGGAGCATTGCAAGCCGCATAAAGCTGCATGTCATCCAACGAAATGTTACATAATTAATGACATCAAACTATTTCCAACAGTATATCGCAGGATATACTGACCCAAATTTTTGACATCCAATCGGATGTCACGTTACAAAAGCAAGTGCATTAGAATCAATTACTAATTATTATTTCTGTGTTAAGCTTCTAAGTACAGTATTACTTTTTTGTCATTAAAGTTATTGTTTTAGCTTTAATAGCAATATTATGATAGGATGATTTTTATGTTGACATTGTTTTTGATACACAGACAGACATTAATTTTGATTCTGCATTTACTATGAGTCCCATCCAAATCAACCTTTTTCAAAAAAAACTTTCAGGAACACTAGATAGAGTGTCAAGCAGCTTGGATACAGATCAGGCCCACATTTTGTTGGGCCTGATCTGTATCCACACTGTTTGTAAAGGTTATCAGCAGATGACACTGCCAGGCAAAGAGCTTGATAGATATTTTAACTGTTACTCTGCCAATATTTATTTGTCCTGAAAATGCTGTCTGCTTATCATGTCTGCTGCATATTTTTAAATGCACTTGAGACTACTTTTATCATGGAAGCAAACACTATAGACCCTGATCAGACTGCTTCTTAAGAGCAGTCATATCTGGGTCCATATTGTTTGCAAAATAGGCTACCAAGTACATAATTAGATAAGCAAGCAGACGACAATTGCCGTGAATGGTGGGGAAAAACTTAACAGGTGCTGTATTGAATGTTTTAGTCTTTTATACTTTGTTTACTCTACCCCCTGTGTAATTTTTCATGCTTTTTTGTTGTCTGCTAATTTTTTTCAAAATCAACTTTAAAAAAAAATATTTCAGGAATGCCTTTGGAGTGACAAACAGTTTGATGTCGGGCCTGATCTGAGTCCAAACTTTTTGCAAAGGACATGTACTAGGAGTCAGACCAGTGAACTTTATAAATATTTTAAAAACTTAACTAACAGGTGCTGTATAATGTTTTAGTCTTTTACACTATGTTTAGATCTGAGTCTTTAGCATTGTTGTTTACATGACAGTGTTTAATAACATTCTGATTCCTTTTGTTATGTTTGTTTACTAATTTGGTGCACAAATTATTTATTTCAACCCTTCTCCTGCCAAATGTAATTTGCTGATTTACTTAGCCTATATTGCAAACAATATGGACCCAGATCAGACTGCTCCCTTGGGAGCAATCTGATCAGAGTTCATACTGTTTGCTGCCATGTTAAAAGTAATCTGAAGTGATTTCAAGAAGTTTTTATTTCAACCCTTATCCTGCCGAATGTCATTTGCTGGTTTACTTTGGTAGATAATATTGCAAACAATATGAATCCAGATCAGACTGCTCCCTTAGGAGCAGTCTGATCAGGGTTCATACTGTTTGCTGTCATGATAAAAGTAATCTAGAATGCATTTGAATATATGAGCCACGGCATGAGATTTCCAACAAGTTGGTATGTCTGACCAGGGAAGCGTCAGTTCAGCCTGCGCATACGCGCAGTTTGTTCAGAGCCTTTGCTTGTTGCTTGACTATTCAATGATTGTTTAGCTACTGACCCAACATCATTTGGAGTTTCTAAGCTTAAAGTGAGGCTGCACAGACTTGTCTGAGTCTACACTTGTAAAAATGCCACATTGTTGGAAACCACACGTCACGCTCAAATATATAGATGAAATATACAGATGACATTTTCAGGACAGAAGCTATTGGCGGGATAAGGGTTAACCAGTTTAGGGAGTAGGGCCTGACCACACCCTCCCCTACTAACTGAAAGCGGAATAATATTGTTTTGATGTAAAGCCTAAGGACTGACAGATAGTGCAAATGTGCAGGGTAAATATTTGGCCATCAATTATTTATTTGATGCAAATAGTATTTTGAAGAAAAAATAGTTTTTTATATGTAAAATTAAAATTTATTCCAACACTAATCGCCTATATAGCCAGTGGTCAAATTCAGTGATTTATTGGTTAATAAATCACTGCACAAACTAGTGTGACATCATTCTGCCGGCAGTTAAATTTTCATGACATCATCTATCAGGTAAAGCATTGTTACATAAACAATAGACGAAGTAACATTGTTTTTATGTTTAATTGACGTTCAAAGCGTATATAAAAATACGTCTTTCAGTCCAAACAAGATTTATTGGAAATCCTAGCACTCTGTTAAAGATGGCGAAATAATATAGACTCTGAGGGAGTCATTCATATTTTCAATCTTTTTGTGTGTTAGAATCGAAATAAATTTGCGCTGGCAGTGATTTTATTTGCTCAATATATCACTGTCTGTCGGTCAGTGATTTAATCAGCAACAAATTACTCCCAGCACAAATCTATTTCATAAGTATCTGCCAGCAGAACTATCTAGCCTTATTAACCCTGTAAATGAGAAATACTGTTACTAATTTGTTGCCTCCTGCAGTCATGATTGTCCTTTATTCGTGATTAGGAGGCCTTTTCTAATGGCCAGGTTAATCCCTTGAAGTTATTGCATTTACATTGCCAGTAGTGAACTTTTATTTTCTTGCATTTTATTATCTTATATCAAGATGCACAGCAAAGAATCTTTTATAAATACACATTAATGCACTTTTTTTATTTTTTACTTTATGCCACTTTTGTATATGCAAATCTTAAATATTTGGACAGGGTCCTTTGCACGCATCATAAACTTACTGGTAGATCAAACCACAGGTGCCAGTCCAGCTTAATAATATGCCATCTCAGATAATATACTGGAGAAGACTATAAACTAGACTTAAAAAAATACTTTGTGGCAGGGAGTGCAGTGGCTCAGTGATAGAGTGTTTAACTCGAGGCCGAGGGTTCAAGCCTCACCGGCGTCACTGCCTTGTGGTCCTTGAGCAAGATACATATATCCTAGCTTAGTACTGGTTCAACCCAGGAAGACCCGTCCCTGTTTACCTGAAAGATTGTTGATGGGACATAAAGAATCAAATCAAATAAACAAACAAATTACTTTGTTGCATACTGTAAACACTGGACTGGCCCATGTGAATCAAACTGTAGTCTTATCAGAATCTTCTTAATGTGTTGGATATCAAACCAAATTGACATCATGTACATGAAGCAATGCAAGGAATTGATTTACAATGTTTGATATTTTCTTTACTTGTACAGTGCACTCCCATTATACTACAGTAAAACCTGTCTAAAATGGCCATTCTCAAAAAGACCAAAAATGAGGTTTCACGACCAATTATCTCTTAAAGCAGGTCAAAAGTATTGCAGAATGCTCCAAGGGGAGCATTCTGCAATACTTTCAACCATCATTAAGCTACCATTTGTCATAAAGATCTTTGTTTCATCTATTTTTGAGTGGCCGCTTAAGACAGGTTTTACTGTACTATCCATGGGGTACATATGAATGACCTGTACCTGTTGAATCATCTAACAATGTACATCATGGTTGTAGCTGAAGGTGTGACTGCTATGGTGCGATGTTGCACCATGACTTTCTTCTGGTGTGTCTTGTCACACCAATATCTCAGCTGAAAAAATACAATACAAGAATACGAAATTGATTTAAACAACAAACGGGTTTTGGCATTTTAGAATTGCCGTTTCCAAGACTGCAGATGAGTTTGTAGAATTCTACAGTTTCAACAGAGTTGTGCACACTTCTCAGTCAAGGTGCAGACCATTTTTTCTGGGTTGTGAATGTTTATGTAAGAGGGGAAGGGAGGTCACAGAGGAACTTTTAGTGTTAGAATTTCCCAACCAAATTGCTATGCAGAAAACTGAGCCAGAAGCTAGTTTCAGCCATTTAGGCTTCATCAGTGACCCTCTAATAGTTTCAAAGTTCCACAATGAAACCCATGATCCCAAAGGACAAGAAAATAAAATCTACACTATAGTGAAATACTGCTATAAATGGGCCATCATCCGCTCGCCAATGATGGCCCAACATTGAATGCTGGCTTGGAAGCCTTGTGATTTTTCAGGGGATCTGGACCAGTATTGCAAAGAAACCCTATATTTTTGTGATTTTTCAAGGAGGGTCCGGACCCCCAGTCCCCCCCCCCCCCCCCTCCGGATCTGCACATGCAAGAAGTCTCAATTTTTGTCCTGTCTACTGCATTATAATGAATATTAAAAAAAATACTGAATTGTTAGGCAGTGTGATCTGTATGTAATTGTTTATGATCATGTTTTGTTTTTCTTCTTGTAACCCATTTTGCGCTTTCTTGATAATAAATTTATGTGGAGTAACTTTACCTCAATGAGTTAATCAAAATACTGTATTGTGTATTACAAGAGCATATTGAAAATAAAGCGCTGACAAAATGCATCTGCTGAAGTAGTCTGCCACAAATAATTGCCTAACATTAATTTTATTATAGAAGCAAATAGTGTGGACCCAGATTAGACTGATCTGGGTCCACACTGTTTGCATGGGTGAAAGTTTTCAGGGTTGTTCCTGAATTCAGGATTTTGAGGCTGACTTCCTCTGGAAAGTCAGCCTCAAAATCCTGAATTTGGCAGATTCTAATAGTTTCTTTGGTTTATTTTCAGTTGATCTAGAGACGTTTGACTATTTAAACTTGTAAGTGTTGATATTTATAGGCATACTGCAAGTTTTAAGATCTGATTTTCAAAAGTTCAGGATTTTAGAAATTTTGAACTTTCACCCATGTGTTTGTCATAATGGCTCTAAAACATTGTAGCAGATGATAAAAGCAGACGACTTTTGTTGTGATTGTCGCTTTAAGGGTTAAAAAAGGCTAAGTCTGCATTGCTTTAAAGCAATATATCCATTGAAATGAGCATTTTTCATCCACCACAATTAATAAAATCTGCAAAACTGCTATCAAAATTGCCTATAGAGAACACTTTTTGTGACATTTGTTCCCATTTTGGGGAAAATAAGGCTGATATTGTATGTGAATCATCTGCTGGCAGACAATTCACATAAGATATCAAGCCTGATTTAGTTGCTGAAGTTTGTCATTGGTAAATTTAGGTGGTATTCTAAGATCTTAATTGCAATGTGAGTGTCAGAATTTCCAACAGTGAAGGCCTAAATCAGACTGCTTGTGAAGGAGTTGTCTGAACTGGTTCTGAACCAAATGACAGAGTGAAGCTCTAGATGAGCCGTGACATGTGATTTCCAACAATGTGGCATTTTGACAAATGTAGACTCAGACAAGCCTGTGAAACTCCAAATGATGTTCGGTTGGTATCCTAACAGTCATAGAATATTCAAACGACAAGCTAATGCTCTGATCAGACTGCCTGTATGCGCAGGCTGATCTGAGCCTTTGCTGGTCGCACATACCACATTGTTGGAAATCTCACGTCATGGCTCCTATATCGATTTAACAAACTTTTGAAACCACTCTGAGTGGAGAGGGCATCTCTGAGGAATACAAGTTAGACAGGCCCTGCCCTCAGGAGAGGCTTAACTCTGGACTGTATACAATAAATATGGTTGGTGATGATGATGATGATGATGATGATGATGATGATGATGATGATGATGATGATGATGATGATGATGATGATGATGAACAGTATGTCTGGGAATTTTTTACCAGAAAAACTTCTGTTTGAAATTTTAGAGTATTACCGCTTATTGTATGTAAGGACAATATTTTTGATCAGGGTATTCTTTATTATTACAGTTCATAAAACCCCATATTTTTTCAGTACAATTGCATTTAGGGCACATGACATGCATTTATTAGTCCCCAACTAGTTCCAGTTTCAGTGACTATAGGTTAGCTAAGTGTCTGTCTGTCCGTAAATGTTAGCTAAGTTTTGAACACTTTTCTCTTTCTGTTCTCGAATAAATGTTGGTTTTCAGGGCTGGAATTCACAAAATGGATGTCAGAATAGCAAACAGGGAAGACCCTGGGTCTGTGCTGTTTATTAAGGCTGTTTTGGCAGGCAACTAGTGTTCGAAATTTTGGAACATTTACCGTAAGGCTTGTTTTTAGGTGGCTTTAATGTATTTAGATGGGATTTATTCTCTTAGGCTCCTAAGATCAGTGTTTTCTGAGGCATAAAATGTATTGTGTGGCTAAACTTTTATAATGTAAAGAGATGGCGACTAGCCACATAAATGTCCATCCGTGAGGATGTCCGTTTACTAGTCTGTCCATACACACCTACAGATACATATGTGGCAAGTAAAGTTGGACAGTTTGCCGCCTAAGTATACATTTGTGAGTTCAAAATGCAGTTTATTCTGTAAAATGTACACTTTTGTGACAAGCCACAGAATTATGCTGCAAAAATTGGCTCTTAGTAGCTAGCCACTATACAGAAAAAGCCACTAAAGTGTACATATTATGAATACCTTAGCTAGACACATAAATGCTCAATATTAACAGCAGTCTTAAGGGCGATTTAAAATATCCCAATAGAACAGTCCAACATGACTGTAATATTGTTCACTAGGTCTCAAAACAACCATATCAATATTGGTACTGTCATGACATACGAGGGATGATCCAAAAGTTCTGATAGTTGCCTTGTAGCTTTGTCCAGAGACATTTTTGAGAGGCATACTATATACCATTCAAAAGATCTTGTTTTTACCTTTATAATGATACTAATATTTTCTCGCTGTACTGTTTTGATTAATAATTACAGCACATTATATATGGTCCACTCCATACCACTGGCCTTTTTTCATATTATAGAATAATGATAATATTTGAATCTGAATCTTTCAAGCCCGGCATCTTTAAAACTACAAAATAAAACTGAATTGTATTTTTACTTTTTGTTACTTGTAATGTCCATTCAAATGTTAGAATGGCGACAGGTTATGTCGATTCAATATTTAAAGCTCAATGCGGAATTCTTATGACGTCATTGAAATTGACACATACGTCATTTTGAATACATTGCAGAGTTTTCATTTCCAAGAATATTCAATTTTTGTCTATCAATTAAGACTAAAAACATGCCGAACCAAATATCGGCAAAATATTTAAGACCAATACTATTTTGATTATAAAATATCTCAATTTTAATTGGAATTTTGTACAAAGTTCTATTTTTTACAAAAAAAATGATTAACTTTAAATAAGAATTTTCAAAATTGGTTTTGGTTTCAGATGGATGCTTCGTGCCCAATTTAATCCCGTATTGCATCATTTTACAATATAGTGCACCTTTGGGCAATTATTTGGGTTTTATTTTTAGATATACACATACAAATTTGTGTACCTTCGAATATTGACCAAATTTGTGGACTTGTTTTAATTTTCTTATGTGGGTTACTATCAGTCTCAGACGATACCCATAATTCATTATTGCTTCAGACAAAAGTCAGTTCATCTTCGTTTGCCTAAAACAATTTTTACCTTAAATTCAGCTGTTGTTATGGTAGTAAGGACAGGTCAAAACTTCAAGTGGTCCAAAATTTGATTATAGCTGACAGTTGCATAGCCATACATTCAAGGGCTTTGACAACCCAAATCATATAGAAGTTCGCCATTTCTTCAGAACATATTGGCTTACGGATGAACATTAAGTTGCCATAAAATTGAAATGCTGAGACTGCTCTTGTCTAAATTGTGATGTCTCCAACATGCACAGTCTGCTTGATATGTCAGTGCATTGAGGGCACGGCTGTTTTGGGATAGATTTCCGGTCGCTCCTTCAAGTTACATAAAAAATGTCCAAGCAATGTATAGACAAAGAATATATTATTATTTAGTACAATTTTCAGGCATGTTGCATCGCTGGTTACAGAGATATTACACCAGGATCAGAACTTTAGGATCATCCCTCGTAGTTTAGGTCTTCTGTTTATCATCTTAAACACATTACAGTCAAAACTCTTTATAACGTCACTTGTTATAACAGAATATTCAAGTTCCGACATAACATTGCTGGGCACGGACCTATTTCCATTAAAGTTCCCTCTCACTTAATGACACCGACAGTAACTTCTGGGAACAGATATACATTTTCTATTGAAAATAAATTCATTATAACAGAATTTTTACCATGTTTCAGACAATAATGTGATCAGGTCAAGGTATTTTGCATGAACAGGTTGCTGTCTCATTTGATAAGAGGGAAGCTTTGTGCATTTTTATGCAATATAAAATTGAACTGATGTATACATTTGGAACAATAGCATTGCAATTCATTTGTATGATATTTTCTTTTATCAAATGATTATGATGTTGAAATCTGGTACTGGTCAAAATTTCCTTATAACAGCAAATTCACTTTAACGTCAAAGAAGCTTGGAACAAACATTGTTGTTATAAAGAGGGTTGACTGTACTTATATTGTACCTTTGCTGCCATTAAAACATCTATGTGATATTACAAAGAGTGTATTAAATACTTTTATAATAAATTTCTTTTTTGAATTGTCCCAAACCTTGTATTGATTGCATAGCTTTACATAATAAAGCCAAATAAAACAAGGCAAATTCGACGAATTTATATCCCCCGACGAAGGGTTATTTGAGAGAAACATGTAAATCACAAAACATAAATCCCATTTATCTAACCCTTTGTTCACCTACAGTATCATTCAGATCATAACAAACGCCTGTCAAGTATGTTTTAGTGCTTAGTTCAATATCTGCACAATTTCAATATCTGACCTTTAAACCCAACCTAAGAGGTCAAGATTGTGTGTAAATTCAAAGTGTTACCTTGCATGTAGGTCTACACTTCTTCCACTTTACTTTGATATGCAACATGACCACTTTTAGAAAAAAACAAAAATATCCCTTTGACCCCACCCCAGGGGTCGTTGGTGTGTGCAATGACAGCACACTTGCTTTCATGGTGCTCTGTGCTCAATTCCCTTTAATTTGATATGCAACATGACTACTTTCAGTAAAAGATATAGTTTGACCTTTTGACCCCACCCCTTGGGTCAAGGGTGTGTCTGTGGGCAAAATATTTGCTACCATGTTGCTGCCAGCGTTGTCAGCTTTAATTTGGTATGCAACATGACTACTTTCGGAAAAATATATAGTTTGACCTTTTGACCCCACCCCCTGGGTCGAGGGTGTGTCTGTGGGCAAAATATTTGCTACCATGTTGCTGCCAGCGTTGTCAGCTTTAATTTGATATGCAACATGACCATATTCTGAAAAAGTTTAATTTTGGCCTCGGCCCCACCCCCTAAGTCCACCAAAGCGGCTCTGAATCAGGCCTTCAAACTGAAATCCCGTTTGTTATGTTTCATATCTATTGCTGCTCTGCCTGCATGCCAAATTTCAGTAAAAAAATATTAATAATTGCCTTAGTTATTGCAAAATTTAAATATTTGACCTTTGACCCCTTAGGTGGGGTCAAAGGGGGTGGGGTAACACTTTGACACTGCCATTCTTATCTACAGGCACTTGGCAATCATGGTCTATAGCGAGAAGTTGTTAAATATAATAGATTTGATGAAATGTGAAGATCATCACACAAAAAATGCTTATATAGGTTTTGCCTTATAATTGCCTATACTTAAACAAGGGCAATAACTCAAGTGTTAAGAGGTCGATTTTGACCAAACTTATAGGATATCAAGAGTCCATGGTACTAATCATCTGTACCAAGAATGAATTAAATCTGACCAATAGGTACTGAGATATGGTTCCGGACAGACAAAAAGTGCGGACGGACGGACGGACGGAATGGACGGACAGACGCACGGACGACGCCAAAACTATATCCCTCAATACCTGTGTTTAGGGTATTACCGGACCCTACCTTAATTTACTGGTGAGACCTAGAATTTTTTCAGGTTTTCTGGAAAAATATAAAGTTTTTATGCATTTTGAAAGGCAGATGCCTATCAAAATGCATAAAATTGTATTTTTTACCAGAAAAAAAATATAAAAAAAGTGTGTGGGCCTACTCTACCTAAAATTTTCAGACATGTCACCTGAAACACACTTATTTTTATTTGGCCTAAGCTGTTTATGCTCAATTAAAATTGTCAATAATTTTCTTTTTTTCTCCCGGAAAACTACTTGTTACCATGCTCAGTGGAAGCCCCTCATTGAGATATTTCCATTGAGTACCAAAAACATGTTTCTGTTAGTGGATATGTAAGCAAATTATTATTTTACTCAGATGGCAATATACGATTGATGCATTTTTTTTTTGGTTAACATCTCTTTCGAGGGTGTTAACAAAAATAATGCATCAATTCTGGTAACAGGTAGACATGACTTTTGTCAAGGCTGCTTGACAGCTAAAAATAGTTGCGGGATTCCTGACATCAGATTTTTCACATACCAGAGAGCTAAATTTAGCAAGCATGGTCAAGCATGAGCTTTGTACAAAGCTGCTGCAGGCAGTTTCAGCCAATGAGAGACAGGATTTTGCTGACAGTCATATAACAGAAATTTTTGTTTAAATCAGGCATCAAAATTTGATGGAGGTGTGTGTGTGTGTAGGGGGGGGGGGGGGGGGGGGGGGGGGAGTCATAAAATCGGGAGCACAACTAAGTAACTTTTTAAGCCTAATTAAAGTGCATTCCTATGTACCGGCAAGACCTGGCCCTGAGGTTATAAAACTTTTTTTCATACTCAACTCAGCTGAGCACGAAATTTATCCTACTCATAAATGTTAAAATGCCAACAAAAATGTTGGCATTTTAAAATTTATTAGCATGCTAAATACAACATCTGAGAGACTTAAAGCAAGAAACTTCTTAATCTGTCGGTATTTTTGTGTTTACGAGTAGTTGAAATTTCGTGCTCAGTTGAGTTAAGCCCCGAAGTAGAGCATGAAATTTTTTTTATAACCTCGGGGGCCAGTCATTATAAAGGGCTGATCTGTGTATGATGTCTCCTCCGCTTAAAGAAAAGAAAGTAAATACACAAGAACTTGGAATAATATCTATTTATTATGGCACTTAATCTGTGTTTAAACTTAACAAAACATAGCCTATAGATCTGTATAAAGATAAAGCTCAGACGAGTCATGGAATGAGAAACCTGTTTATGCTGTATAGGCACAGATCAGCCTGCACATCAGCAAATTCTGAACAGCCCAATTAGATAGTATAATACTGTAAATGCGTAAATTTTCGTGAGAATTTAATTTTCCCGAGTAGCGTTAAAACACATAATTGCGACGGTAAAAATCGCCACTAGGGCATGATTTACTTATATCAGTAAAGGACAATGTGATTTCGCCATTTCGTGAGGATTTTATTTTCACGAAAAATCGCATATGCGAAGTTTCGTGAAAATAAATCCCTCGCGAAAATTTCTGAATTTACAGTAGTAACACTTGCTGCAGCTGAATGTTCAAAATTTGGAGCTAGACTTTGTAGCTAAGCAGACAGGTTTAAGTGCTGCAACCAGGTGACAAACCCATGGGTGAAAGTTTTCAGGATTATTCCTGAATTCAGGATTTTGAGGCTGACTTTCTATGGAAAGTCAGCCTCAAAATCCAGAATTAGGAAAATTATAGTAGCTTATAATAGCTTCTTTGTCTTGTATTCAATTTATCTAAAGACTATTGACTATTAGTAATTACTAATATCTTGTAAGCATATTGCAAGTTTTAAAATTTGAATTTCTAAAGTCAGGATTTTCAAAATTTTGAACTTTCACCCATGCAAACCTCATAGACAAGTTCTTAAAACCTGGCTCATACAATCTTAAGGTAATATGCTCAAGTTCAACTATTGATGATAAGCTAAAATTACATGGTATATGTAAGAGCAGCCATGGTGCTGTGGAAATCTGCTGGCCTTGTAAACCAGGGGTCACAGGTTGAATACACGGTTTCATAAATCTGTCGGATGAGACTTTAAGCATTGGCCTTGTCTCCATATACCAGTACTTCGTGCACATACTTTAGCTTGTAACTGACAACAACCCTTCTTGAATCAGCAGAAGAAGGAGAATGATGGTAGAAATTATTTCATGATAAATCTCCACGAAAGTATGGGACTGGGCCGAGATCTAACTCGGGTGACCCCTGGATCTGCAGTCAGACTCACTACCAACTGCACTACATGCCCCGGTTAGAGGATGTTTTCTTACTTTAACCCTTTAAGGACCAATGGAATTTTCCATAATGTTTGATACACTTAAGTCAGGATGGTATATTAAATATATTGAGGGGTCACAGGTTATAATTTCAATAAAAAAGTATTTTTTTCTTTGAAGATTGATTTTGTCTTTGCAAACAGTGCAGACCCCGATGAAATGCCGCATTATGCGGCATTTCATCAGGGTCTTTGCTGTTTGCAATAGTACCCATTTAGGCCAAGGGTATCCACTATCCAGTCCACAAAGTTTTAACCCATTAGACCTCAGAATGGTCAAACAAATGTACAAGTATAGGAGTTTCACCCATTTTTAAGTGGAACAGCCTCTTGTCAGATCACAAATGCCCAAAGCTACCAATAAAATTGTGAAAAAAAAATGGCATATATGACGTAAGGATACATACAACTATCATAATTATATTTTCCCCTTCACCAAAATCTGACTATTCATATCTGAATACAGTATTATTCCCAATTTGGTATTCTATAACACTGGTATCGTTAACACTGCACTATACATGTACCTGCCATATGATATTGAGCTTTTTTGGAATTTTGATTGTAGCCAAGGTTTGTAACTCCTTGGCAGAAAAATGAAAATTGGCAGATAACGAATCCAAGAAATATCACAGATAATCCTTATTAAAATTGAGTCAAAATTCATACTCTCCAGGGGACAAAAATATTTCAATATCACACTTGGCTTGCAGGACGAGTGACTTAAAATTTTCACTCATCCTGCAAACACATGCACTTGTCCTCTAAAAGCGTATACAAGAAAGAACATATGGAAGTAATAAAACTGACTTATAAAGTTCCTTATATCACTGTTTAAGTGATATTCACTCAGAAAAATGCTAGTTTCACCCTCAGATTTTTAGGCGAAACTAGAAAGGATGAGTAATTACTTGTCCTTTCTAGATTTCACTTGTAATTACGAGCAGACGAGTGGAATTTTTGTCCCCTGCTCTCATTGCCAAAATACATCTGGCCCCGCAGTTATAAAACTTTTTTCATGCTCAACTTAACTGAGCATGAAATTTCAACTGCTCATAAAAACTAAAATGATGAAAAATATTGACTTTTCTTGCTTTCAAACTCTCAAATCTTGTATTTACTTATTATGTTAATAAATGTTAAAATGCCTACAATTGTTGACATTATAACATTTATGAACATGATAAATTTCAGGCTTGGTTGATTTGAGCAGGGAAATGTTTTATAACTTTAGAGCCTGGTATTGTACTTAATTTTAGAAAGAAATCTCTTAAGCCTTGGAAATAAAAAAAACAAAATTCTTATAAATGGAGTCAGACCTGATGAGTAAGGAAGATGGCTCATGACATTGAAAATTTTCAGATGCCAAGTTTGCACAGGCTTGAAAAGTACTTGAATTTAGAGGGCTTTCTTGAAAAGTCCTTGAAAATTAAATATGCCTTGGAAAGGACTGGAAAATCACTCAAAAGCCTTGAAAAGTCCTTGAATTCTTCTATTTTCTGTGGGGACTTAACACTGTTGATAGAGATATAAATCGGTATAAAATTGTTGTGCCTTTATATGGTGCAGCAAATGCTGCACCAAAGAAAGGCACAACAATTTATACTAATTTTCTAGTACTAATTTCTCCATTATCACAGTCTAGCATTTCTGAAGTAGAATTTTAACACTTAAATCAGGATTTTTCATAAACTTTTAGTCCTTGAAAACTGTATGATAGTCTTGAGAAGTCCTTGAAAAGTCCTTTAATTTTACTCATATTTGCCTGTATGAGCCCTGCAAGAAACCCTTCCCATCACCAAACTTGTGAAAAGAGGCATTGTCATGAATCAGATGAACGATTGACCACACTTTGCTAAAAAAAACTTAGCAATAAATTCTTTATTTTTAGCACTTAGTTCTTATAAAAGCACTTAGTGTTGGAGTTACCAGATGGACAAATCAACTGGGCAACTCGTCCACTAAATATTATAGAAAAAAAAGTGTGCATCATCATTTTTGCACTGATTGTTCTTTTGGCAATACATGGCATTCTGCAAATTCAATGAAAAATGTTTGCTGATGTAATGATGTTTACAAAGAGCAGATTCAGAAAAATAAAGGAATTGAGACATAGGCCTTCTGGTATTTGTGAAGCAAAAGAATTCAAATGTGTAAGAATGAATAAATGTATTTATCATATGACATTGACATCATATAATTAAATGGTTTAACTCTATGCAGTTATAGACATTTTGATTAAACAAGGTCAATGGATTCCTAGCTAGTTATAAAGAAAATGCACTGTTCATGTATATTTTTCATTGATTGCGTATTACCAGTAAATTCCTGGCAGTTAATACAGCCAATGACCTCTTCAAATATCAATAAATAGCTAAAAAAGGTGACTTTTTGGATGCACAAACAGACCAGGAGGCTCCTCCCATTTAAAAAATGATGTTACCCTGAATATTTGGACAGATACACACAAGAAAACAGTGTGAACCCACATCAGACCACTCCTGAAAGAGTGGACAACTCCTGAAAGAGTGGCCTGATCAGGGTTTACACTATTTGCCAATTTATCACTAACTTTTACACGCTTCATCAGACAGTACAGTAAAACCTGTGTAAAACAGTCACTCTCAAACAGACTGAAAATTGGGTTTTAAGACCAATTATCGTTCATTTCAGGTCAAAAGTTTTGGAGCATTCTGCAATACTTTCGACCTTCATTAAGCTACCATTTGTCATTAAGACCTTTGTTTTGTCTATTTTTGAGTGGCTGTTTTACAAAGATTTTACTGTAATATGGATTTGATTAAATTTTACAATATGTATTGTGCACTGTAAAAGTGTCGGAAAATTTTACAGTGCGGTAAATATGATACAGTAAAACCTGTCTCAAGCGGCAACTCAAAAATAGACAAAACATGTATCTTAATGACAAATGGTAGCTTAATGCATTACGTGATAATCAGTCTTGAAAACCAATTTTTGGTCTTCTTTTTGAGTGGCCCCTTAAGACAGGTTTTACTGTACCTAAACACCAATTAAAAAGTATTTTTCTGCCCTAGGGTGCGGATGATCATAATGGTAATAATTCAAAAAGTGATTTCTAACTACTTATTCAAACATCAGCTGGCATAGCAGTAATAATTAAAAAAAAATGATCTCTAACTGCTATTTAAATTGAAACAACCGAACACTCACCTTCTGCTCGAACTCAGTATACCAGGACTGGCCACTGACATACAGGTAACTGTATATATTGGAAATACATTGTCTAGGCTGATCTTTCAAAAACTGACATATGTTGAAGATTAAATAATCATATCTCCATTTTTTCTCTGCATATCTGTGATTTTCTTCAAAAAGCAATGGTTCAATGTACTATCTTTAAAACTATATTGTTGTATTTATTGAAAGTCTTTATGAACATCAGCAAGAAACGAAGGTGCCCTTTTTAGGTACTTTTAGCTGAAAATCGTCAGAAATCAACCTAAAAAGAGGATAAAACTTCAATTTTATTTACTGTAGCTTGTAATATTTCAACTTTGCATACCAGGAATAACTTTGTGTTATCTTGGGTATATTCAGAATCAATTTTATTGGCTGTAGTACTTTGAAATAGCGTTAAACAAAGCCCCGACAACATAACTTTGTATTTCCATTAGTGACCCATCACTGTTCGTTTATACTGGGTCCAAGCTTTTGCAATGACATAGCTCAAATGATTTTGTGGTTCTGTATATTTCTGTCCAGTAGTAGATAAGTCTTCAGTATAGCTGGTATAGGTAAAGTGTTCACTGTACTAGGGTGTAGATGGTCATTGAGGTAATGGCGTACTGCTATTCGGCATATGTGTTTCAATGGCGATACTGATTTAATATGGTTTTCAAGCCAAGATTTCCATAAAATCCTCTCCTCATTCAGCAATTTCTGTCCTTCTTCTAAAGTATCGTGTTTCAAGTCCTCATCTTGATCTTTCAGGAAGTCAGACTTTAAAAGAAGGGACACTGCATTGGTTATATGGGACTCTTTATGAACATAATCCGATAGTAAAATAATTTGTACACCTCTAATTTTATTCTTAACAGAGTATGTGTTATATAACCATTCCTCGAAATCCACAGTATCATACAAAAGGTCAAGAAATCTTTCACAACATCTTTTTGAATGATGTCTCTTTTTCTGTATACCATACCCAAGTTTTGAACCATAGCAGACCAGTAGCTCTGCAATCTGAACATTAAATAAATGTGAGTCACAGGCAAAGCATAGGTAGGAGCAGCCAGACCTATCTCCTTGATGTATATAAGCACCATACCACAGAACCAGACCAACACAATCTGGCTGCCGAGTCTTCACTGCTTCTCGTAAGCTTGTTGTGAATGGTACGTAAGTGATGCTGCCCCCTTCTTCCTCTTGCGCCACCGGTCCGGCACATATCTTATTCACGTTGGCTCCATGTTCACATAAAATCTTCAGAATTGGAAAGTCATACTTTTCCAGTGCCAACAATATAGGCGTTGTCTGTTTGAAGTCCCAGTCTCCTGTTCTGATATTACCTTTACAGTTCACATCTGCTCCTAGTGAAATCAGGAGTTCTGTTACATCTTTATTGCTACTTTGAATAGCATGCATGAGAGGTGTAAAACTAGTCTCACCTATTACAACACATTTATTCAGTTGTCGCTTGCTGATTTTATTAGTAGCAATGTCGGATATTTCACTGAAATTTCCATTTGCAATGGCTCTTATCAACTTCCGACCCTTTCTTGGTTCTAAAGAAGCCATTCTTGAGGTCTTTACACAGGTTCAGGTAAGGAAACTTTTTGGCTGTATAATTGTGATTAATTTCTTATTCATCAGTTGAAATGAGTGTTTTGTGTGCTCAGAAGAACCGTCTCATTGAGATGGTTCTTTTGAGTACCCAAAACATATGTTCTGGCTCAGAAATATGAAAATTAATATTTATCACAGACTCTTATCTGAAGGCCTATCTCAGGCTTTTCTAAGCAAAAAAAGTTGTACCATTTAAAGCAAAAATATTGGTTTTGCCAGTGTTGATTCAATCATTTCAAATTTCACTTTTCAATCATAAAGCTGATGTTCAATCTCTCATTGGTCAGCATTCTATGATGTTTAATATATTCTGCTGTTTAATATGCAATTTTCACTGTTTAATATGCAATTTTCACTGTTTAACATGCAGTTTTCACTGTTTAATAGGCAATTTTCACTGTTTAATAGGCAGTTTTCACTGTTTAATATGCAATTTTCACTGTTTAATAGACAATTTTCACTGTTTAATAGGCAAGAATAACTAACACTTTGGTAACAGTAAACAGCATCAATGACTGTCAGACTTTATAGCAAGTTCTGGCCATCCTGATTTTTCATCATATTCTCTTGTAAATACTGCTCCTTGGCATTCTCCAAGAACGATTTCAGCTGTTGTGTAAACATGCATATCTCCAACAACATGGCCACCAAAAACGTTTCCCTCATTATCGCTGAAGGAGCCATGAAGATGAGCACCAGCAGATATTGTACCAACAAGGGAAACAATCTCGAAATGACCTGAGTATGTCTTTATCTGAAATAAAAATGAAACCAAATATGAAATATAACACACAAACTTAGTATATTACAATCCAGGAACATAAGAGTGTGAAACAGAAAAACAATTTTCATATTTCTCAACCAAAACATATGTTGTGAGTACTCAAAAGAACCGTCTCAATGAGACGGGTTTTTTTGAGCACCCAAAAAGTATGTTAAAACTGATGGGTAAGAACATATTTACAATTTTATGCTCAAAAATTTAGTTTTTCTAAACCTGTGACAATCATATCCATAAGAAACCTGAAAATCATGAATTCATTTTTCTTTACATACTAATGTAAAACACTTATATTTGGCGGTAATTTAATTTTGGTGCTATTGGCCATATAAATGAAAATTGACAAAATAAAATAGCGTGAAATGCAGTTTCAAGTTGAGCAGTAAAGTTTGCAACATCAATGGTCTGTGTGCTTTCTAGAACAACATTAGACTGGTAGTGTCTATTTCCTTGTGGAGTAGAACCCTCCTAAAAAGGAGCTACTGTTAAAGGAAAGTGGGGAGCACCTATGAGAAATGAACATTTCTTTAAAGGTCCTAAAATTAGGATAATACCAACATTTATCTACTCCAATTAGTCATATTTTTTATAAACCTCCAAATTTTGATGTAGCCTGAAAGAATTTTTCGAAAAAGTTAATTTTGAAAAAATCAGCAGACGACAAAAAAGTGAGTAAAATTTCCCAGGGGGCAAAGAGTTTTATATGTAAGTGAAAAAAAATAAGATTGTTAAATATGGAACTGGGTAATTTTTCATGCTTTTTTTTGTTGTCTGCTGAATTTTTTTTCAAATCAATTTTTTTTTAAAAAAAAATTCAGGAATACCATCAGAGTGTCAGACAATAAGGATCCAGATCAGGCCAGACATTTTGTCGGGCCTGATCTGGTACCAAACTGTTTGCAAAAGCTGTAAGCAGACGGCACTAGTAGGTAAAGAGTTAAAATTACAAGTAATAAATGAGTACTTAGGTCAACTTTTTTGAAAAATTCTTTCAGGAATACCATCAGTACGAACTTTCAATTTCCAGTTAATTAAATAGTGCAACTTCATTTGAAAGATGTGGATTCTAATTAGATTCATCAGAAGCCAGCTGATTTAGATCTACATGAGTTTTTCAAATAGGGTATAAAATTTGAAATATTTATACTACAGTGGGCTTATTGTGCATGTCTCTGATAGAAATGCCTTGGCAAACATTTCAGACCTAGATCAGCTTGCTGCTCATGCATGATTGCTAAAAATCGATCTCTACCCCGACCATTTCAATCGCTACACAACCTGTTCCCTATTCAATACAACGCCTACTGATTAGGTTGTTAACTCTTTATTGCCAAGTGTCGTCTGTTGATAACTTTTGCAACAGTTTGGACCCAGATCAGGCCTGACAAATCAATATGTACTTAAGTCCATAAATATTGTTTTTATTTTAACAAATAGTGTAGACCCTGATGAAATCGCATATACTAAATGAGTACTTAGGTAAACAGTGAAAACCCAGATAAAATGCCACAAAATGTTAGAAAATCACCGTACATCTTTTGCTTCTGCCATACGTAGTTTGACATTAGTCACACTGCCAACACACGTTATAATGTACGCAGCTTTAAGATTAGCATCTGATATAAACTGTTGTAGTCTGGACGTAACTTCTTCACCAGGTGTGAGTCGTAATGGGTAGACAATCTGGCTGAACCCCAAAATATTGTTCTTTTTTTCACCAGACATTGATTTCTGAAAAGAAAAAAAATATATAATTAATTAATTTATTGCATCGTGATTTTTTTGTCGTCTGCTGACTTCTTTCAAAAATTAACTTTTTCCAAAAATTCTTTCAGGAACACTATCAGGTGTCAAACAATTTGGATCCAGACCAGGCCCGACATTTTGTCGGGCTTGATCTGGGTCCAAACTGTTTGCAAAAATCAGTGGCAGACGACAATATTCGCTGCTGACACGAAAGAGTTTAAAGTGCCTTTCTGCATTTAAATTTTTAAAAAGAGGTGGCTTTAAAAAATCTTGAAAAGTAATTGGGTACACTTCAATTAGGAATCCTCTATATACCTTCTAGTCAGGTAATGTGGTCATCATTTCATAAGGGTCTGGATGTAGTTGATAACAGATTAATAAAGGTTTTTGTATCGATAAAAGAAGAATGTATCAGCCCATAATTAATAATTAATTAGAGAAAAACATGGGTTTATAAAGGTTAAAGAAAAATATATTAAGTATTAAGGCCAGAACTTTTTTATTAGTTGATTTACAGATTTTATTTTCAGATTTAGGGTCCAAAGGGGGGTGCGGGGGGAGGGGGTTCGACAAAAATCATTGCAAATGGGGTTACGACGAAAACAATAACTGAAAATGCCCAGTTTTTTCAGAGCTTCTTTTTTAAATATTATCATCTAACAGTCTGTATTAAATCTTTAACTGTTTCATCATTTTCCAAAAAATCTGCATAGGACAATCACTTTTAACTTCAAGAATACAACGAAACAAATAATACTAAGAGTCGGTGGATAAAATAAAAAAAATAATTTTAGATTATTTTTTTCTTTCTCCTTTCCAGAATATTGCAGTAGGAGAGTTTGTAAATAAACTAAAAAAACTTCTGGCCTATGAATAATGGAAAAATATACACATGACGATACAAGCAAATCTGTCTACGAATTAATTTCCTGCGCCAATATTATTGTTGGTATTCTCACTCAGGCTCTATAAAGGACAATTTCACTTAACTTTCAAAATTAACTGATTACCTCCTAGTGTCGTCCGCTGATAATCTTTGCAAACAGTTTGGACCCAAACTATTTGACACTCTGATGGTATTCCTGGAATAGTTTTTTGAAAACAGACGACAAAAAAGCATCCTATATATACCATCATGTCAGTTAATAATTAAACACGTCAAAAGCGTATTCAAAGGGTTTTGATAATACAGCTATGTCTGACTGAGTAAAACTTTAGATTTACAATTTCCGTCCTGTCAAACACAAATGAAATCCATCTTGCATTCTTTTTTCTTCTTCAGACAGAGACAACACAGAAAAACTTGCATACCTGTGTAGTCTGGTTATGATACTCACTGACTATATGCAATTACACTGTCAAGGAAATACGAAATATTCTCTGCCAAATCTTGATTCTAAAATTGAGCTGAGTTGTTCAGATTTCTAGGTTTTCCTGAGCGACTACTAGAGTTTTCTACACCAATTTCTTATGTTTTAAAATGACGTGGTACCGATTTCTCAGCGCATTATCATCACATTAATTATCACATTGGCATCAAGAGCACGAGCACTGCATGAGTCGTGAGCGTTTGAGATCAACCCTATCATGGGCTTGGTGGGAAATCATTATCCCCGTACTTACACGGCACTGCAGGGACATTCAACAGGTAATAATACCGCACATTAGCTTTTCTATTCCCCTGCTATCCCAGTAGGTGGGGGGGGGGGGGGGCGTGGATGCAAATGACTGGTGCATTTAATACTGTCTGAATAGGTTGGTAACCAGGACTAACAGATATCACCTGTTTATGCTCAAAAGCATAGATAACAGACACCTGTGTGATTTGAGCTATCAGAATAAGGCTTAAGTTATTTACAATAAACGAAGAGGCACCTGTGCCACCTGCAAACAAGCAAAAAACACTATTTGTACAGAACCTGCCTTCTAGTCACTTTCTACTTTCACTTTCAATGGAATAAAGCCGAAAATATCCGAATCAAATATGGGATCAATTATTATTTGCTAGTTTGTAATTGCATTATAAGTTTTATTTGGTCCCAAATCCTACCAAATAATAATACATTTTTATAATAATAATAATGATAACATTAAAGATCATAGTTAAGAGAAAAGAGTAACATGCACAGTGTTTAATAACACACGTTTTGAGATGTTTATCAGGCTGATCCCACTAATTTATAAACATGGCGTCCAACAGCAACTTGGCGGCAGATGTAGATTCAGAAGATGCTATGATTTCTATGGTTGATTACTTAAAAGAAGAGGAGGAGCTTGAAAATGATGCGCATGCTGTTTTAGGAGGCAGTGATGAGCATCACTGTACATACCCTATGGTAATTAATAGTTGTTGTAGTGGAATACCTTGATCTGATACATTTTCGAATAGGATTGGTTTTCGGACAGAGATTGCAACATTAGGCCAATAAAAAAAATACCTGTGTTTCCGGTTCCCCGACCGACCCTAAAAATTCGGGGCCGACTCTAAACTTTTTTTTTCCAAAAAAAAAATCCGATGTTTTCGTATCACAAATTTGCTAGAAAACTGACAAAAAATGGATAAATCAGAGTAAAATATGAAGAAATATTGTATGCTTAACGTACCTTCGAGCTAAATAAATAATTCAGAAGCATTTGTAGTCTGAAAATTGCTCTTATTTATGTGAAATTGCCGATTTATTTGCGAAATTTTCGGAAAAAAGTACCCACGAAAAACTAATGACATTTCATTTTTTAGTACTTTAGAAATGAACAATGTGAAAAAAAGTTTATCAGGCAGCCTGAAAACCATATTTGTTCGTATTTTGGTAAGAAAAATGATTAAGCTCTGGTCTCAACTTCTCTTATTTTCACCTTTCCAGTGCGCTCTGTGTGTGTTATTTTCATTGTCTGCGCAGGCGCGAGTATTTTGAAGAATGCTTCCCGGCAAAGACTATGTGTTATTTTGGTCATTGTTGTAATAAATCCTTCCTTTATAGGAACATCTCACACCTTCATCAGCCAAATTGTTATAATCAGTGATGAGATATGAAATAATAATAAAAACTATAGCAGAAAACAACAATTTAACCTTGATCAAATATTGAATATTGAAGTAATTGTACAAGCAATGGCTTTTGAGAAAAAAACCTATGAAAACAAGAACTGGCTTTTATTTCAATATAATCATAATGATATAATAAAGTCACTTTACACTTAATATATTCTGGTCTCCTCTGTCTTTGAAACAAAATAAATTTATTGCGATTGTTGTTACCAGACAGGACACGACAGTCCAATGTTTGTAATGCCAGGATGCACAAATTTAGAATAACAACATCTGCCATAGTACATATCACCAGGATCCACAACCTGATGACATTGCCTGTAATATTTTGGAGGAGAAGGGGGAAAAGTACACTAAGCAGAGTTCAAGAAAGGAGACAGAAACACACCAGAGACTTGCAGACTAGTGTCTCTTTACTCCTTTGCCTGCAAGACGCTAGAGCATATTGTATTCAGTACATGTAGCATACACAAACACCGTAGAGACTCACAGCATACTCATACACCTACTGCATAAACTCCAATTATGATGGGGTTACTTATTGTCAGCACCCGATGTAGTCGAGTCAAGGGGTGCCCCAAGGAAGCATTCTGGGATCTCTGCTCTTCCCACAGTTTATAAAAGATCTGCCATAGTACATATCACCAGGATCCACAGCCTGATGACATTGCCTATACTTTTTTGGAGAAGAGGGGAAGAACTGTTTTGTACTGTTAACAAAAAAAAAGTAAAAAAAAAAAAAGTAAAGCCTACCTACCGACCCTGTTTTTTTCTGGCAAGGAACCTGAAACACAACTATTTTTCTTTTTTGCCCAATGTTGTGCAATCATAACTTTAATTACTGGAGAAAGACTTAAGCAATTCTGCTTCAAATGTGGTAGAGGGTAGTTAATCAACACTTGTACAGCCTTGCTGTACAAGCCGGCTTTAGGGAGCTCAGTGGTAGAGTGCTTGACTCGAGACCGAGGGCCGGGGGTTCGAGCCGCACCGGCATCACTGTGTTGTGTCCCTGTTTAACTGAAAGATTGTTGATGAGATGTAAAAAATCAAACAAACAAACAAACAAAACAAGCTGGCTTTAATAGCCATGTGGTAGAGGGCATATCTGATATCGGACCCGGTGGCCCGGGCTCTAGCTATCTCCAGCCGGGGCAAAGGTGATAAGCATTTTTTCACCTGTTACACTAAGACGCCAACTCATCAGACTATCTAGTAGTGGAGGAAAGCCAGTGCAGTTCTAGGTGTTCGGCGGTGGAATGAAATGGGGAATTTTAACTTGGGACCTGTTTTCGTCGACTGAGCTATCATGGGCGGATCCAGAGTTGGATGCAGTGGGCCCAGAGATCCCCCCCCCCCCCCTGAGAATCTCAAGTGGCTAAAGGTGTCCTGAGCAATTCTGGTAAGAATCCCCATTGAGAAGCAATAGGACCCCTGTGTAATATGTTGGTGACTAAAAAAAAATGCAGGACTCCCTGACGGAATTCATAGTTTCCACTCAACGAATAGTTACTTCCCCTTTGAAAAAATGGTCAGCCATGCTGTAGGTCAAAATCAATAGATCACATAGTGGGAAAATCGAAAATTTATTCTTTTACTCAACAAGACTCATTTTTTCATGTTAAACCAAACATGTTTATTTTTCATTTCCATTTTTACATAACACGACACAAGGATGCGGTGGAAGAACAGTCTTCTGGGAGTAAGAATGCAATAGAAGAAAAATGAATGAAGAATAAGATCCGAAAGTTGATCTCAGCCACTTTTCGACCATCTGACTGAGTGTGACCAATCCGCCTTCCCTGGGGATACCTTGGCACTAGGCCTGAAGACACAGCTCAGTATTTACTTATACTGACTGTCTTCATTGCTTTCATTATACTTCAATCTTCTGATAATCCCTCATTCAGCTTGTATTTATCCCCAAATCCTGCATAATAACCTAGTTTATTTTAGTTAAACTTTAACTATATGGATTTATACTACCAACTATGCTACAAGCCCAGATGAACTCCACAACAGAGTCCAACAATTATGTGCCGCTGAAATCACCCCAGCAGTCACAGCAATTTTACAGAAGTTTGTTTAACCTCATAACTCCTTGCTTATAAATCATATCATAGATCCAGATCTGGAAATTTTATTTGCTTAAAATTTTAATTATTTTCTTTACCATTAATTTAAACATATGTTTTGGGTGCTCAAAAGAATGTCTCATTGAGAACGTCTCATTGAGATGGTTCTTTTGAGTACCCACAACATATGTTTTCGATGAGAAATAAAGAAAATAATTTTCCAATAAGCACTTTTATCTGGAGGCCAGAGTCCAACAATTATGTGCCGCTGAAATCACCCCAGCAGTCACAAATAAAAGTAAATAAAAGTCTTCATGGTAGCTTCATGTATTGGGGTCTGGTAATACAGACTATAATTGGTCACATTTATCACATTTTGTTAATATTTTATTTTTAATGTGCAAACTCCTGCATGAGAATCAGAATTGAGATTCTAACCCCCGAGATAACTTTGTCACATGAATTATGAGTCTAAAATATTGGTATGAGTTTAGTTATATTTGTCCCCATTTAAAGGGTTATTTCTAAAGTAGGAAAACATTTAACCTCATAACTCCTTGCTTATAAATCATATCATAGATCCAGATCTGGAAATTTTATTTGCTTAAAATTTTAATTATTTTCTTTACCATTAATTTAAACATATGTTTTTGGTGCTCAAAAGAATGTCTCATTGAGAACGTCTCATTGAGATGGTTCTTTTGAGTACCCACAACATATGTTTTCGATGAGAAATAAAGAAAATAATTTTCCAATAAGCACTTTTATCTGGAGGCCTGAGTCCAACAATTATGTGCCGCTGAAATCACCCCAGCAGTCACAGCAATTTTACAGAAGTTTGTTTACTGAGGGGAACTGCCAGAAGACTGGAAAATGCAAAAATGACACTTACTTGACATTTAAAGTACTTGACATCAACATCTTAAAGGCCAGGAAGCCTCTATGGCTGCTTTTCTTCATTGTTTTTCCGGTCTGGTTGGTCTTCCGTGAGGTAGCATGCTGCTTGAAACTTGAAGGGATGATCCTTTCAGAACTTGTTAAGTCAGCTTTTGAAGGCGCTTAAGGAGGATGCTGTTACGAGATTTATTGGCAGGACATTCTACTGATCAATCACACAAGATTGATCTGGGGAACAAGAAAGGCGATTGTCATACACTGGAGAACTACCTCCCAATATCCCTCACCTGCATACTATCTTAAGCATCAGCTGTCAATACATGCTCAACCATCTAAAAAAGCACCAAGTACTGACATCTCTCTATCATGGATTTTGCTCTGGATACTCGTGTGAGACTTAACTAATTCAGTAGTTGTCACAGCCCATTATCTCAGCTTCTACGACCAAAACAGACAAGTTGACATTGTAATCCTTGACTACAGCAATGCCTCAATATTATACTGTGCCCCACAGGAAATTACTAGTAACTACACATGTTTGACACATATGGTATCAGTACACCATATGGAACCCAACCCCAGGGTTCATTTGCTTCCTTTGACTGAGAATGAAAAATAACAAAAATCTCTGAAATCATGAAGTAAGTGGTTCAGGCTCTTGTTTATTTATTTCAGCCTATTTTTTTTAAATTTAATTGTATTTTCTGTTTAAAAGGTCTTTTTGAGCTACAATAGCAGGCTTTTCAGGCATGTAAGCTTGGTGAGTATGAGGCCTGATAATACTGTTCATTTTGATTGATAAGACAATTTCAGTGACACTTACTGGGGAATTGCAAGGGGGTATGCCCCACCCCCTCCCATAAATAAAAGTCTTCATGGTAGCTTCATGTATTGGGGTCTGGTAATACAGACTATAATTGGTCACATTTATCACATTTTGTTAATATTTTATTTTTAATGTGCAAACTCCTGCATGAGAATCAGAATTGAGATTCTAACCCCCGAGATAACTTTGTCACATGAATTATGAGTCTAAAATATTGGTATGAGTTTAGTTATATTTGTCCCCATTTAAAGGGTTATTTCTAAAGTAGGAAAACATTTAACCTCATAACTCCTTGCTTATAAATCATATCATAGATCCAGATCTGGAAATTTTATTTGCTTAAAATTTTAATTATTTTCTTTACCATTAATTTAAACATATGTTTTGGGTGCTCAAAAGAATGTCTCATTGAGAACGTCTCATTGAGATGGTTCTTTTGAGTACCCACAACATATGTTTTTGATGAGAAATAAAGAAAATAATTTTCCAATAAGCACTTTTATCTGGAGGCCTGAGTATAATAAATAATAGTCCGCCTTTCTGTTGAGTTTTAGTAATATTTTTTTTCAGGGTTATGTTGGTCGCCAAGCCCTATATGCCTGCTCAACTTGCTCTTCTGCCAGTAAGACCCCAGCAGGCATCTGTTTGGCCTGTAGTTATGATTGTCACGAAGGCCACAACTTATACGAACTGTATACTAAGAGGTAAGTAACAAAGCAGTCAAAAGTTGTAGAGGGGAACCAAGATACCAACCATATATATTTGTCTCTAATCTTTTAACCCTTTGTATACTGGTGATACTCCTAAAAGTGTACTTTGACAAATAGTGAAGACCCAGATGAAATGCTGCATTATAAGTCTATACTGTTTGCTAAGACAAAATCAGTCACAGCCAGTCTTTTGAGCATACACAAAAGCCTAGCTGTGACTGATTTCGATCACCGACTAGTTGCAAGGGTTTTCTAGAAGCCAGCAAGTCGCCAAACAGTTGCTGATCAATCGCCGATCTGTCACTGACCGATTTCATGAATTCTTTGGCTGTCAAATCTTAAGCAACTAGCCTGGGACTAATCAGGGACTGACTGGAGACCGATCGGTGACTGGTCGCTGACAGGTTGCGGTGCCAGCTTCAACATGAAACTATCTTGCCATCCTGACATCATTTTACCACATGAGTTGAAAGTTTGTGCATCATGGGGCATAGAGTTGGTCAAAAAATAGAAAGCAGTACCAAGTCAGACGGTAAAAATTACTACCGCAATTCAGACTCCTGATTCTGTTGATGATCTCAGCTGTCCTAGAGACAAATTGAGCCGGATATATCAAATGCTGAAAAGTAAGCTCCGCGGTAGTCGGTCCCTACCGCCTACAAATCGCCGTCTAAATGCTAAACTATCGCCATATCGGCGACTGATCATAGACTGGTCGGCAACTAGTCAGCGACCATTACAGTTATGGAAAATAACAGTTGCAGAGGTCGCAATCAAAATCAGTCGCGGAGAGGTAGCGCCGCGGTCGCAAGCTCTTTGGGACCGGGGCTTTAAGGCAGCATAGTGTTATTAATATTTTTACGAGGAAAACTGAATTTACATGAAACAGTTCGGATAATGTATTGATGTGATGACTTCTAAGTGTCGACTCAACATAACTGATCAGTATCTACATTGTCTTTTGCAGAGATTATATAACTTGTGAGAATATGGCTCTTTAATACAGGGTGTGTCAAACATTTCTGAAATATTTTGTTTTACTTTTTAGGAATTTTCGTTGTGATTGTGGGAACAAGAAATTTGGAGATGTGAAGTGTAAGCTATATCCTGTAAGTGTTATAGGAGATATTCACTCTTCGAGTATAGATTTGCTTTAGTATCACTGTATGATAGCTTTGATTACTAGTATACAGTAAAACCTGTCAAAAACGGCCACTCAAAACAAAAACCAAAAATTGGTTTTCAAGACCGATTATCGCTTAATGCAGGTCAAAAGTATTGCAGAATGCTCCAAGAGAGCATTTTGCAATACTTTCGACCCTCATTAAGCTACCATTTGTCTTTAAGACCTTTGCTCTGTCTATTTTTGAGTGGCCCCTTAAGACAGTTTTTACTGTACATGCATGCTTGGACCCATCTTTGGTTACACACACGTGTGTGACCCATTCTGTACCCACTGCATTCATCATAAACGCAGTGGGTACGGAATGGGTCATGCCTGGGTTACAAAGGGCAGGGATCAAATTTTAGATTTTTAACCACTTGCTAAAAATAGCGAGTGGCTATTTTTCTCACTTGCTAAAGATGCTGATCAACCTGCTTTTTCACTGAAAATGTTAGAACTATTTTTGTTAGTAACATTGTGAACAAATTTAATTAACATGCGTACACAACATTAATTGATAGACAAAACCAATTTAACTTTTTCAGCTTTCTGAACCTATATTCAGGTTTCCTAGCAAACAGTGTGGATCCAGATCAGCCAGATTCTGAAGAAGCTGGCTGATCAGGAACTACACTGTTTGCCATACAACTTATGTTGTGTTGCATAATTTGGTAGATATGAGAGTGACTTTTATTCACTTGCTAAAAATAGCATGTGATGGCAATTTCTACTTGCTTTTTGGAGAAAACAACTAGCATTTAGCAAGTTAGCAAGTGCTAAATTTGATCCCTGGAGGGTGGCTTGGACCTTAACCCTTTATAAACATGTGCTTTTGCAAACAGTGAAGACCCAGATTAAATGCCACATTCTTTTCATCGGTGTCTGCACTGTTTGCTAAGACAAAATTAATATACAATATTTTTTTGAAATTGTAATTATTTTGTTCCTTTGTTTGATTTGATTCTTTACGTCCCATCAACAACCTTTCAGTTAAACAGGGAAGGGTCTTCCTGGGTTGAACCAGTAATAAGGTAGGATAAATGTGTCTTGCTCAAGGACCACAACGCAGTGACGTTGGTGAGGCTCGAAACCATGGCCACTCAGTCTCGAGTCAAGCAATCTACCACTGAGCCACTGTGCTCCCTATTGTAATTATTTGACTCCTCAATAAATACAATGGATCATTCTGACTTAAATATATCAAACGTTATGGAAAAGTCCACTAGTTTACAGAAGGTTACAATATGCATCAAGAGTGAAACCCATATTCTTGCATAAATGCCTTTGGCCATAGCTTTTGAAGTCATTGGCGTATGAACAAAAATCCATGTTCAAATCTTGAGGCTCATATTAAACATGGGTTTTAACTTGAAAATACTTTAAACAGGCCCTGGCTCTGAGGTTATAAAACTTTTTTCATGCTCAACTCAACTGAGCACGAAATTTCAACTGCTCATAAAAGACTAAAATACCAACAAATAAAGAAGTTTCTTGCTTTAAGTCTCTCAGATGTTGTACATTTATTTATCATGCTAATAAATGTTAAAATTCCAACAATTGTTGGCATTTAATGATTTTATCATTTATGAGCAGGATAAAATTTGGTGCTCAGCTGAGTTGAGCATGAAAATAGTTTTATTACCTCAGGGCCTGATTTGTTTGCATGATGCTACATTGTACATGGAAAAGAGTTCAGACCTTGAATGACCATTTTGCATGTGATTTTTCTTTGCCACAGCCAGGGTTTTCCCTGACCCCCTATTTATATAGTAAATGGCCCCTATTTTCCCCAAATGACCCTGAAAGTTTTTAGTCTTTATTTTATATAAAGGGGGTCCATTGACCCCATTTTCAAAAGGCAAAGGGAAAACCCTGGACAGCTTTATGTGTGGGAATGACCCTATGTGGACATTTTGACATTCAGAATTTTACAAGCCAACATCATTTTGTATAGAGATACCTAGTGAAAGAAAAATGCCATTTTATGATCTTAGCAGCATTTCCGGTGTGATTTTGGTTGGAATGAGGTAAAACGCAAGAAATTGCACATGTTCGTTTCATTGTATTAACACGAGTCGGGTCTCGAGGAAGATGTTTAAACACATGGCATTATTGGTATAGTTGCCTCATGTTGGAAATGCTTCCTCAGGATCCGGCAAATGTTAATGTATGTTACTATATATTTAACTGGAAAAATTTAGTTGGAACGAAAAGCATCTTATTCTGGGCTATGTTGGACTGGTCCCAGTGTGCGTCATTTTCAAAGCAGCTCAGGGATATCTGAATATAAGAATTTATCGTCATGATCATGGGTGTGAGGGGCAGATAGAAAAAGTCAGTCACAAGGATGATTGTTTGGCATCACAAGGCTTTCCGAGTGATGACATATGAGCCGCGACGTGAGATTTCCAACAATGTGGTATGTGCGACCAGCAAAGCCTCAGATCAGCCTGGGCTTACGCGCAGTCTGATCAGAGTCTTTGCTAGTCGCTTAAACATTCTATGACTGTTAAGCTACTGACCGATCATCATTTGGAGTTTATAAGCTTAAAGGAGGCTACACAGGAAATCACATGTCATGGCTCAATTATGGTAATCCTGAGGGAGAGATCTTTCTATCCGCCCCTCACACAAATCGACATTGTTATGTATTTACAGGATAAAGCGGACTATAACACAATGAACAAATACAACCAGAACTTTGATGGAGTTTACTGCATATGTTCTCGACCCTACCCAGACCCTGAAGATGAGGTGAGTTCTACTAAATATTGTGGTATTACCCCCTTTTTATTCTGATGAACTTTCCCAAACATATTGACACAATAAGTATGGGATAGTCCTTTTTGTTTTTTAAGGGGTCACAGGTCAAAATTTCTAAATTATGATGTAAATGTCCCTTACGATGTTTTTATCTTAGCAAACAGTGCAGACCCTGATGAAATGCCGCCTTATGTGACATTTCATCTGGGTCTTCACTGTTTGCCAAAGTACCTCTTTACTGTTATCCAGAATGAAAAGGGTAATGCCTTATGCGACATTTCATCTGGGTCTTCACTGTTTGCCAAAGTACCTCTTTACTGTTATCCAGAATGAAAAGGGTAATGCCTTATGCGACATTTCATCTGGGTCTTCACTGTTTGCCAAAGTACCTCTTTACTGTTATCCAGAATGAAACCTAAAGTAGAGAATGCAATACAGCATTTTCTCTGATAATGCTTTGCTTTGGTTAAACAGAAGACATAGGCACAGTTAAACAAAACAATTAGCATAAAATTGTGAATATTTTCTTATCCATCAATCTAAACATTTGCTTTGGGTGATCAAAACAACCGTCTCATCGAGACGGTTCTTTTGAGCACCAACAACATGTTTAATGAGACAGTTCTTTTGAGTACCCACAACATATGTTTTGATTGAGAATTAAGTAAAATATTTTTTAATGCACACTTGTCAAGAGGCCTGAGAAATGATCAGGGCTTCAGATGATCCAATTGTTTCATAGAGGAACAATTTTACAAAGAAACTACAGAAAAATTACAAATGGTATGGCAATTTTGCAGAAAATTCTTTTGTTGTCAATATAAGACATGAGAGAAAATAACACATTCATCCAAATCAAATGTGAATTTGTGAATTTTCTGTGAAAATTATAACAAAATCCTTAGCTAAATCACATTTTGCAATGAACTTTTTCTCCCATTCAGTCATTTTCAATGATACTTTTAGCTGAAAAATGAACAAATCGCTCATTATCTCATTGTAAGGCGATCAATGCTGAAGGTTTCAAATCAGTATCCAATATAGGGATCAAACATGTTTTTCTATGCATTAATATCTGCTGGACCCCGAGGCTGATGTCGAAACCCGAACCTGAAAGGGGAGGGTTTTAACGACCTCCTAGGGGTCTAGCAGATGTTGATCATTAATATTGCATCAAGTCATTTTATCACTTGAAAACTTTGGAAAAACGCTTCGAAAGGTTCATTTTTGTGTTACTATTATGGCACGAAAAAGCACCTAGGTTTTGAAAACGGCTGTTCCAAAGCAAAGCGTTACGTCATACTAACGTCACTAAATTGCATTCATTCCTATGCAAGTTACTTTTGATGACGTCAATTTTTGTGACAGCCTAGAATGTGTATATGTAAAGTACAAAAGCTGTGCATCAACAGCATGTGGATTGCCTGATTAGTAGTGATTACATGGGTTTTTGCCAGTTAAAACATGGCTGTTAATAGCATGCGACACAGCTTTTTATGCAATAATGGATATTCTTTTCTTTAAGTAGTTTTTCATCTGTTTTATATTAAGACATTGAAAATCAGGCCTATAGATAAGAGTGCATAATTAAAAAACAATTTTCTTATTTCTCAACCAAAAGTTCAAAACACATGTTGTGGGCACTCAAAAGAACCATCTAATTGAGATGGTTCTTTTGAGTGCCCACAACAAGTGTTTAAACTGATTGACAAGAAAATGTTCTTGACTTTATGCTCAAAATCTTTGTTGATCTGGATTTATGGAAAATGCAGTAATCAAATAAGACCAAATACCGTAAAATGGAATATTTTCGCGTCGCCAAATTTTCGCGTTTTTGCCTCAAAAACATGAAGATAAATATTCGCGGTTTTTAATTTTCGCGGTCTATTGTAGCTGCGAAAATTAGAATTGCAAGTTAAATGTCCTGCAAAACGTCTGAAGTATCCGTTAAGTTGGAAAATTGCACTGGTTGAAACTAGGTGCTTTCCGTATTTCAGCTGAAAGACGACGAATGGTGTTTTCTCGTTGGTCTAAAACTAGTGCATAGAATAGCGGTACATTTTAAGTGACGACTTTAACTGGCAATGTAATGACATTGTCTTTTTTTCTGTCCAAAATCAATCGGTTTTTTAGCACCATATATTTAATTATTATCTGAACATATGTGATCACTGGTCCAAATCTGATTAAATGATCAGGTGTGTTTAGCGTAATTAATCCATTATCTTTCTCACTTGTCCAAGCCGTCTATTGTGTAACGGGTTAACGCTCACGAGCATGAGCTTGATTGATCTATTCATGTTCAATGAACAGTATTCATGTAGCTTGACCTGTAAACTACGCTGGTTAGTCTGTGGAAAACGGTGCTTTGTGAACACAAATGAATACACAATTATTGTTCTGTATAAAGGTAAATAAACAATTGGTCAAACTTGGAAAATATTTCGTGGATTTCAATTTTCGCGGATCGCAACTTACCGCGAAATTTCGCGAAAATTGGACGACGCGAAAATTTCCCATTTTACGGTACAATGAAGATGAGACAGCTCATATCAGCCTTATGTCCAAATGGGGCATTTAACCATAGCCATCCAAATAATATTTTGTCTACAAATCCCTACTGTTGTTTTACTGGATCCTAAAATGTTTATGCATGGAGAAGTTATAGTTTATCGTTGCAAGTCTGATTATTTTACACTTTCATTGGGTACTGCAAAACTTTTCTTATTCCCAGGTACAGGTAATAAAAAGTGAGCCTAAACTTGTGATTATTTTCATACATATCACTTAAAACAATTTTGATTTACCACATGAGCATATTTCTTTTGAGAAATAAGTAGTGACTTTTTATTACCACCTCTTATTCGGGGAGCGCAGTGGCTCAGTGGTAGAGTGCTTGACTCGAGACCGAGGGGCTGCGTTTTCGAGTCTCACTGGCATCACTGTGTTGTGTCCTTGAGCAAGAACATTAATCCTAGCTTAGAACTGTTTCAACTCAGGAATACCTGTCCCTTTATAACTAAAAGATTGTTGATGAGACATAAAGAATCAAATCAAACAAACAAAACTACCTTATTTGGATGCTTGTTAATATCACATTTTATGATTTAATTGACTGTGTTAGGGAAAAGAGTTTGAAGGAATCTAAGCGGCGAGGCGAGGTCACGGAGGTGATGCGTGAAGTTTTTATGACTGGTTCCTGTATTGTTGTAGATTGAAGATGAAATGATCCAGTGTATTGTATGTGAAGATTGGTACCATGGAAGGGTAAGTTGTCTGGGCCTAAAATAAAAAGATAATGTTTGTTTGCTGCTTCCTACCAACTAAGTTAATTTTCAGCCTACCGAAACATTTTTATTGCCTAAGATTGAGCATTTATACTGCCTATTGAGAAAAATGCATAATGCATTTTGCTCAATAGGCACCATAGGTCTAGATAAAGAAAAGAAATTAGGGGTAATAATGATGTTTTCTTATCCAGGGCTTTTCCTAGGCCTGATTAATTGCGGCCGAATATCGGCCCCATCCTGCTAAAAAACGAGCAAAAACTTCCCAAAATGGTGTATATCATTTCCAATTTCTTTGTTTTACATTTTGATGAAAATTTTATGAAAATCCAAACAAAAACAGCAAAGGTACCGATGCATGAAAATTTGCATAAAATGTGAATGAAAACATGTTTTCATTCACATTTTTATTCAAATTTTCACGAGTTTTTATGAAGGGAAATTAAAGCAACAAATGCTTAACACTGCTAATTTCTTGTAAGCTTTTTAATCCATTTTAAATGGCGGTCCAGTTCTTATAGACTGCATCAGATTTTCCCAAATTCGATGATCCAAATGCTTTCTTCCCAAATTCAACAGGCCCCTGTCCCCGCCTCAGAAAGGTAGGAAAATTTCTGTTATCTTTAAGTTGTAACATATGCTTTGGGTGCTCTAAAGAACCATCTCATTGAGACATTCCTGTTGCATACCCACAGCATACATGTATATTCTGGTTGAGAAATAAGATCAATTTTTAATCACACACTCCTATATAAGACATGAAAAGTAAAAAAAAATCACATTCTGTGGCTGTTAATTTTTTTATATCTTACTTTTGTGTGATTTCTGACAATATTTGGCTGCAGTATCCAAGTTAGCTTGTTCAAAAGCATCATGAATTACATGAATATTTTGGGTTGAAAAGTGCTCCCTTGGCTGTAGTATCCAAGTTACCTTGTTCATAAGCATCATGAATTACATATTTCGGGTGGAAAAGTGCTCCTTTGGCTGTAGTATCCAAGTTATCTTGTTCATAAGCATCATGAATTACATATTTCGGTTTGAAAGTACTCCTTTGACTGTAGTATCCAAGTTATCTTGTTCATAAGCATCATGAATTACATATTTCGGGTTGAAAAGTGCTCCTTTGGCTGAAGTATCCAAGTTATCTTGTTCATAAGCATCATGAATTACATATTTCGGGTTGAAAAGTGCTCCTTTGGCTGTAGTATCCCAGTTATCTTGTTCATAAGCATCATGAATTACATATTTCGGTTTGAAAAGTGCTCCTTTGACTGTAGTATCCAAGTTATCTTGTTCATAAGCATCATGAATTACATGAATTGTTCGGGTTGAAAAGTGCTCCTTTGGCTGTAGTATCCAAGTTATCTTGTTCATAAGCATCATGAATTACATGAATATTTCGGGTTGAAAAGTGCTCCTTTGGCTGTAGTATCCAAGTTATCTTGTTCATAAGCATCATGAATTACATGAATTGTTCGGGTTGAAAAGTGCTCCTTTGGCTGTAGTATCCAAGTTATCTTGTTCATAAGCATCATGAATTACATGAATTGTTCGGGTTGAAAAGTGCTCCTTTGGCTGTAGTATCCAAGTTATCTTGTTCATAAGCATCATGAATTACATGAATATTTCGGGTTGAAAAGTGCTCCTTTGGCTGTAGTATCCAAGTTATCTTGTTCATAAGCATCATGAATTACATTTCGGGTTGAAAAGTGCTCCTTTGGCTGTAGTATCCAAGTTATCTTGTTATAAGCATCATGAATAGCGTGAATATTTTGGGTTGAAAAGTGCTCCTTTTTAGCTAAAAAGGTGACGTTTCCTCACACTTTCCTGTAAAATTGCTATTGTTTCCTTATTCTCCGAGTGTATATTTCCAAATTTGCACTGATCTGTGAGTGGACTACTTGCCATTAAATCAATGTACACAAAATCCAACCTACCACACATCTCTTTAAAACCCATTATCAGTAGCGAATCTGATTGCTAATCCAGGGGTCGTTAGTTAGATCTCAGCCCGGCCCCATACTTTTGTGGAGATTAATCGTGAAATATTTTCTATGGACATTCTCCTCCTTCCACTGATTCAAGAAGGACTGTGGTCAGTTAAAAGTGGAAGTATGTGCACTGAGTACTGGTTAACCGCTTAGTCTAACTTACCGAGGGAAATGTGGTTAGGTTAACTGACCATCTTGACATGATCATAGCTGTTGCCTGGGACGTTAAACCACAAAGCAAACAAAGAAATACTGGAAAACTTTAAACAGTAACATTGAAAAACAGTATAGACCCAGAATATATACTGCATCTCTTCAGGATATGTACCGACAGATCTGCTATGGTAGAAACAACCTTTAGACAGGGCTCACACTGCCATTAGCCATTGTAGCCATTTGCTACAAAAATTGTAGAGCTGCTACAAAAAAAAGTCATTGGCTAAAAGTACACTCTGGATGGTTCAAAAAAACATATTTGTAAAAGAAAAGTGTATTTTCAATCAGCTTCCAAAATGGCTATTATTATTCCCTCACTCTTTAGAAATGTGCTGTAGTTAGACACAGAAAAACTTCTTGATACATCTTTTTGGCTAAAACCTTGGTTAAGTTCATTTGGCTCCAACTTTTTCAATTGGCTAAAGTGTGGGCTACAACAAATTCTTTGCCATGGTTATTGCCCTGTTTATATGCAGAAGTACGTCATAGCCTGCGAGTCTGTGACTCCTTGATATGTACAAATTTACCATCCCAAATTTATTGTATAGAAACTGAGGGAAGAAATGATTTGAAAGTTTCGTGGATAAAATTTAAGAGTTTTAACCACTTGTTAAAAATAGCAAGTGACAAAAATTGTGGTCACCTTGCTTACTCATCAAGATTAAACTCTAAAAAATATGGCAAATCACCTTCTCACACCATTTTTTACAAGCTTAATTCATAGGTTACAAAAAATCTATTTTAGGGAAAACAGTGTGACTCCAGATCAGCTTGTTCTGTGTTGTTATTAAAAATTGTGTATGATTTGGCTCAATTTGGCTGACTGAAAAGCAGTAAATCACTTGATGGTAGTTTTCACTTGCTTTTTGAAGAAAACAGCTTATATTTAGCAAGTGCTAATCTAGATCCCTGAGTTTAGAAAGCATTAAATTACCCCTACCTTCCTCATACTAACATAATTTACTGGTCGTAACTGCCATTTTGAAAGTTAGTGGAGACTATGTTTTTGCTTGCAAGTTTAATTTCTAGTTTTTTTTTCAGCATCTAGGTGACAAGCCTCCAGCCAACCTGGATTTTCAGGAGATGATATGTGGAGGATGCATGAACAGACATGAATTTCTCTGGGCATATACTACAGACAGTAAAGGTATAGACTTTAGATTTATGAACAGGGTTAAGAGTGCTTAACGAAAATTTAATTTTCTTATTTCTCAACCAAAACATATGTTGTGGGTACACAAAAGAACCGTCTCAATGAGACGGTTCTTTTGAGCACCCAAAACATATGCTAAAAATTATGGGTAAGAAAATATTTACAATTTTACACTAAAAATATTTGTTTATCTAGACCTATGAATGAACATGATTTCTGTGGGCATTAACTACTAACAGTTAGGGTATGGATGTTTTGAGCTTAAATTTTAGAGTTAAGGCATTTCAAAGATTTTAGGTGAATCAGTTCCTAGGCCAACCTGTCCTAAACATGGAAACAAATCTGAATACAAAGTCCTCATATTGTTCTTTTGAATTTACTGTGGATAGTCTTTGCATGATTCGTAATAATATATATACAGGTCATTTAAGGGATAAGATATGCTGATAGAAAACTAGTGTGTGAGGCGATTTATCTTTTAAAAAAATACACACACTAAATTTCCAGCCAGGTTGTTGGGGTTGCACTACACTGTAAGCAGTGTTGTGCCTAGGTCAAGATTTCTGGGGGCAGGGCTCCAGATAAGAGGGGGTAAAGGGTATTTCAGCATTGATTTTTTGGAATTCAGCATTGAAAATTAAATTTAAGGGTAAAAATACCCTTTGCAGTTTGAGGTTTCAGTGATAATCAATTTATGAGGTGAAATCTTTTATTCTTAGTAAGAAAAACTAATTAATATTATATACACCAATTGTATAAATCTTGGAAGTTTTCCTAAAAAGGTAACATGTATTTGATACAAGCAACTTTTCTTTAAAATATGTTAAGTAAATACTGGGTCTTTTTACAAGGCTTTGCATTTTCTGCATTTTGATATTTTAAATATGGAGTAAAACACTCATTAAATTAAAAAGTAGGGGGTGAAATACCCATTGGCCCAAATCCTTATCTAGACCACTGGGGGGACCTACCTAAATTTCAGAGGGACATTTGCCAATTCTGGGGGACATACCAAATCCATCTGATTTTTAACTGTAAAATTTAATGCAGTTTACCGGAATTTTCTGTTCACTTTTATTTTGTCTCCCCCCTTCAGGGTCGTGAGACATATTGTTATACCCCCGCAAACTTTGTTTGTGGTGGGAATACTGTTTTCAAGTTGTCCGTGTGTGCCTGCGTGCATACAATGTAGACGCATTGATCAAATGCATGAAGGAGTTTGGTTCACAAAAATGATTTTTGACAAAATGACAGCTTTGAGAACTAAGACAATTTTTCCCTAATAAGGCTTTTGTATATGCATAGATGCTGCCTTCATTGGCCAATCAACTCCTACCACAGCTTTTATCGGAGCAATTTGATACTTTGCCTATACAATATACACACATTGAACATATGCATGAAGGAGTCTGGTTGAAAAAAAAAATTGACAAAATGACAGCTGTGAGAACTTAGACAATTATTCCCTTATATGGCTTTTGTATATGCATTTATAGTTATAATTTTTGTTGAACTTAGACAATTATTCCCTTATATGGCTTTTGTATATGCATGGATAGTGCCTTTATGGGCTGATCAACTCCTACCACAGCTTTTGATGGAGCAATTTGAAATTTTGCCTATGCAATGTAGACACATTGAACATATGCATGAAGGAGATTATAATTTTTGTTTGCACAAATTCTACTGAAATCTTCTTTTCAAAACTAAGTTCTGCTGGTTTGAACTAAAACTTGCCAAGTATTTTCACTGACTCTTACTGTGCGGGGGGTATCTAATAAGCATTGCTTATTGACTTTTATCATTTTTCCCTTGGTGTCCGTCTGTCTGTCTCTAGCATGAGATGACATGCAGATTTATACTTTTTGAGTTATTTCCTCGGAACTTTGTGCATTACAAAAATTGTGTCCGCTTATAACTTGAAAACTGCTTAAGCTATATTCACAAAACTTTATACGAATATCAATCAGCATCAGATGACGTGCAAAGTGCTAGAATGGTAACTCTGCCTTATATACCTTTTGAGTTATTTTCCTTGGAACTTTGTCCATCACAAAAACTGTGTCCGCTCTTTAACTTGAAAACCGCTTAAGCTATATTCAGGAAACTTAATACAAGTATCAACCAATATGAGTCGACATGCAGAGTGCAAGAATAGTAACTTCATCTGCAGAGAGCAGAATTTCTTATGATACTAGATTACTTTCTAAGAGGGTGATGCAGGATATATAGAAAGAAAGAAAGAATTTGGTTTCAAAATGGATTTCAATCATAATGAAAACTATCTATGACTATTTTATACCAGTTTATGATTGTGCAATAGTTAACTACATTGACAGATATCTTTACTAGATACGAGCTGATTGTCTGCATGAAATGACTAGAACTTCCGTTAGAAATTGTATTTAATGTTTCTGTTTGAAATTGTATTTAATGACTCATGCTTTTGACATCAAAAGGGGGGTGACATCTGCTTTTTCGTAGAAAAACAATTCTAGTTTAAATTTGAGCTCGATGTCAATAGTTTTGGCTCAAGAAGGGGTGCAGATTAAAGTGAAGTAGTTTCTACATTGCTGTAGTTTTGAATTTCCCAGCAAATATTCTATTTCTACATTAAAATAGCTTTTTCTGGCCCACAGCTGAATGGAATTTGCCTTTTGCGCCATTGTTTATGAATTGGACTGGTTGAAAAATCAATATCCAATCCAACATTTATCAGCATTAAATACATGTGCACATTCTTAATTGTGCTTTTTTACTTCCCTTTACTGGGTTACGCTTAATTCTGAAACTGGGTTTAAATAGCAAAAAATCAGCGAATTTTTGAGGGCGCACCCGTAGGCACACACTGGGTGCATTTTTAAGGGACATAGACGGTAAAATCGCGGGAATCATACAATGCCGCGCACTAGGCACAACACTGTGTAAGATAGTTTTTGAACTAGTAGTCAGCAATACAAATGCCCCCATTGTGCTGGGTACGTACCATAGTAGCTGTGAATACTGATGACAACATGTTGTTACAGAGACAGTAAAGATGAAAGCCGAGGAGAACTCTGAAAAAGTAGATGTAGAGAAGGAACAGAAAGACAGTAGCAGTAATTCTGATGGAAAGACAGAAGAAAAGGAAACAAAGGTACTGGTCAGTACTCTCAAAATCTAACCATATCATAGGTCCAGATAAACAAAACTTTTGAGTGAAAAATTGTGAATATTATAAGAATCCATTATGAGTGTGAGGGTAGGAAAGAAAAATCCGTCCCGAGGATCACGGTTTGGCATCACGAGGCTTGCCGAGTGATGACAAACTGTGATCCCAAGGGACAGATTTTTTTATCCTACTGTCACCCGAAAAATGGATTCTTTTTCTTGCTCACCATTAGATACCACATTTTATTGTTAAGAAAAGGCTCCCAGAAGTTCTTGAAAATGCCGAGATGCGACATGTTATGATGGCATCACTTTGACATAACAATAACGTCACTTGATGACCATGTGCGTGAGTTCCAATACAACCAATGTATTTAGCCCTCACATGACAGCCTGGGTAAGATAGCATGGGTAAGATAAGATTTTCTAACCCAGGGTTGAATCTCAGATGTCCCTATCCAGTGTGGAAGGATTTTTTATCCATCAATTTTAAAAATTTTAATAAATCTATTGACTACTTGATCATGTTTGTTAAATGAATAACAGAAAAGCAAACAATGTAGTAATCCTTGATAGGACAGCTCCTTTAGCAGCATGCTGATGTGAGTTATAGCTGCTGGATCAGACTCAACCTGACTTAGCACTCAGGATAAATAGTAAGTCCAAGATTCACAGTATTCTTTCACTTTTCACTTACTGTAAAGGCGGTAGGGCTGCCACGTTTACGAAATTTGGTAAACGTTTACACGAGTTCCAATAACCGAAACGGTACTGTTTAAACGTAACTTCCAGATTGAATTTTTTTCATTATGCAGATCGGTAAAATCGCCGATATTTTCCCTAAAAAAACCTTTGAAAAATGTACCTTGTGCGAAAATTCGAAATTGTTTCTAGTTGGGTGTTGCGATAGAACTTATTTCAAGTAATTGGAAAGTGATTGCAACATGCGCAGACTCGTACATTACGGACAGTTTCTTCAGATGCAAGCGTGTAATTAATGAGTGGACACACACAAGACATAACTGCAAATCGTCACGTAGGCATCAATACACACGCCGACAGGAAGTAAACAAAAAAAAATCACATCTTCTTCCAATATAGTGCATGGCATTCTCTGAAGCATTGTCGCATGCGTCTCTTCTTTGCCTTTACATAAATAACTGTTAAAATGCAGGAAACTAATTGTTCCAAGCAGTGACTGAGTGAGACAATATTCGGGACATTTTTATGGCCCGTTGAGCATGTCCGTCATAAATTCTAATTGCAGTAGATACTTAATCAAATACAGCGGAATCTGAGAAAACAATCAAACTGATTGATGATCCAGATCGAGATGTGACGTATCACTGTTTAAGAGAATATTTTTTTTTCTTTTGGAAATGCTATTAATTAACCACGACGCTTGTCACGTGACAAAGTTCGTGTAAACGGTAGGTCAATTTTGTAAACGTTTATTGCAGAAACACGAAACGATGCCGTTTACACGTGTAAACGTGGCAGCCCTAAAAGGCGGTGCCTCATGAATGCGTAATAAGGACTGGTCAACCTTAGACATAGGCGAAAGCTGAAAATGAGGCGTGGTTTTTATTCAAAATTAACTGTATCATATTGCGCCATTACCTCAGTATAGACGCAAAACACACTATTTATTCCTTAAAACGCCAGCAAAATAACTGCATCTGAAGATGTCTATTTAACATAAACATAGAGGCAAACATTGTGGACCCAGATCAGACTGCTCCTACGATCTGGGTCAACACTGTTTGTCTATGAGGCTTCAGATTTTTTAGTGGACGACAAAAACATAAATTTTGTGATAGTGCGCTTTAAGGGTTAATAAATGTGAGTTCAGTGTGTATACGGTTAGGATTTTTATGAAATGCAAGCACGTTTGCGTGGCCCAAACAACTTTGATCTTTACACTTTATTCTCCCCATCATCTGACATACAGAGGGTCGGGGAGGACCATCCCTCTGCATGCCTTACAAACTGTAAAGGTATTTTTTTGATTGATTGTATCTCTAGCTCACCCCTTTCATGCACCTTTCATGCAATTTCAAAAGCTGTTTTGAAACAGCTTAAACAGCCGTGAAGGCACCATTCAGTAGTCTGGTTTTATTTGTCTAAAGGAATCTTATTGCTTGACCAGTTTATTTGTTGGTGAGTTTTTGTGGTTCTTTAAGAGACATAAAATTACCATATTCAACCTTACAGTTGCACTGAGTACACAAACATGTTAGGTAAAATATGCTAATTGGTGCCTTCCCGGCTGTGATGTACATGTAATATCTGTTAAAGGACAAAAAAGGTTAAAGATACAGTGTATAAGCATACAATCAAAGCATTACTGCACCTACCCTCTATATTCAGACAGTTGGGTTCAGTTGAATGGCACAGACTTTGCTCAGGCTTAAATAAGGGACAGTAATACATACTAAAGGACTGTGTAGCCTTTCATTTTGTTACCACCTCTCAATCACCTTGCTCCCTATTATAAAGATTCCATTTGAGGCAGAAATCCAATGTGACTGAATATTTAGGGCATGTGTCTGAATATTTTGGGAAAATACCATTAGCACTTAGCACAGGATGACAGGAGTGTCAAATGAAAAAGATACATTATTTAAGAAAAAAAAAGACAAAAAAAAAAATGAATCTCTGACAACCTATTCCTCTCACAGCATGGCAGCGCGAATGAGCTTATGTTTATGCAATAAATTTTGTTATTAAAGTGGGGGTTTGCTTTTGTCAAGGGTTATAAATGTTTTAGCTCAATGTATTGTATCTATCAGTCTTTGTAATTGGTCCATGTGTTTTCAAATTTATCTAAAGAACCTTTTCTGGTAGCTGTATATTGCATTAGTTTATAAAAGTATTTTAACTTATTTTGCAGTGCTACTATGGATAGGGGGTGGTTGGTGCGTTTTGCAGCATATATGTAATACTTGATAATAACAAAAATATGCAATTCTGCTGATGAGTATGTTTTCCCTAAGTTAATTATAAATAATTCTTCAGCAAATGTCAGATTAATATTGTTATTGTTGAGCCATCTTTTGAAGTCTCCAATTAGATTTTGAGTTTCCTGGCATTGCCAGAGCATGTGATTTATTGTTTCTTCCTCTTGACAAAAACTACACCTGGGGCTTGGTACATACTTCATGTTATACAGGTACTTTTTAGTTGGCAAAATTCGATGATTTATTCTTGTTTGAAACCATTGCATTTTTGTACCTAATGATAGGTTATAAGGTAAAGAATAGATTTCTTTCCAAGTTTTTTCTTCAATATTGTAAATATGATTCCATTTATACTGGGATGTAGGTTTAACTGAATTTTGATTTAGAATTGTATAAAAATCTTTTCCTCCCTTCTTTGATTTTATTAAAAGGTGTATACTTGCAGGCAGCAATGGTGTATGCAGTTTTTTAGAGAAACTTATTATATTGTATGTTCTTGCATATGCCATTATTGCCTGCTTTAATCCTAAAAATTGAACAAAATTAGTTTTTATATCATAAGTATGTTCAAATTCATCCTGTGAAAGAAATTCACCATTTTCATGTAACAGATCATTTATGTTCTTTATTCCCTGCTGATCCCACTTTTTTATATATATTGGTTGGTTGCCAATCATAATCTTATTGTTATAGAAGATTGGACTTGAAAGAACAAAATGTTCAGTGTTTTCACCAGTAAGTTGGAGAATATCTGAGTATGCATGTAGTACATCAATCCAAAATTTATTTTTTATCTTATTTTGAATAGCATTAGTATAACATCTTCCAAATACTAATAATTCATTGAAGTTTATTGTATTGTTCATGACAGATTGCCAAGGACTGTTCGATAAAATGACTCTTCTTAACCAAGTTAATTTCATACTATCTATAAATGCTTTCAGGTTTATCATTCCAAGACCACCTTCACAATACTGTTTTATAACAACATTTTGTTTAATCTTTGCTGGACCATTCCACAAGAAGTCAAAAAATATATTATTTAATTCCTTAATTGTTTGATCGGCTGGATTTGGTATTGAAATAAATAGATGATTTAATATAGGGAGAAGAAGTGTTTTTATAACTGTTATCTTACCTAAAGGTGTAAGATATCGTCTGTTCCAGAGTTTAATCAAGGATCTGATTTTTTGAATTTTTTCTTTGAAGTTAATCTGTTGCATTTGTTGTAACTCAATATGAAAGTTTATCCCTAGTAGTTTAAAGGCTGTTTTCCCCCATGATAGTTTCCACCTTGTTTTGATAGATGCTGTACTATATTTGTTAACCCCTATCCATACAGCATGAGTTTTTTCAAAGTTAACTTTTAGACCTGAAAACTGTGAATATTCATACAATACATTGAGCGTTGCATTAAGTGATTTACTTGTCCCGTCTAAAAGAAATAGTGTGTCATCAGCATATTGAGACAGTTTATGTTCTTTGTCGTTTATAATAATGCCACTTATGTTCATGTTATTTCTGATCATTAAACCTAAAATCTCAGCACAGAGGATAAACAGAAAAGTGGATACCGGATCGCCTTGTCGGCATCCACGACCTATACTGAAAAATGATGAAAGGTTACCACATTGGTTCACGCTCAACTTGACATTGTTGTTAAATGTTTTTATCCAAGAGATAATAGATTTACCAAAACCAAAAAATTCCATAACCTTATATATAAACGACCAGGATACTGAGTCAAAAGCCTTTTCAAAATCTACAGAAAGTAGTAACCCTGGTATATTGTTTTCTTCAGTATATTGCATTATATCATAAATAAGTCTGATGTTTTCTCCTATATATCTGCCAGCAATGAATCCTTAAGGGTTAATAAATGTGAGTTCAGTGTGTATACGGTTAGGATTTTCATGAAATGCACGCACGTTTGCGTGGCCGAAACAACTTATTAATACTTCACCTTATAAATAGAACCTAATTTCCCTTGTTTAGCAGATGAAATAGCCGAACCACGCCCGGATATGAATATTAAAGTTACCACCTTTACAGTTAGCGAAAAGTCTATTAATATTAACTCCTACCAGTAATCTGCTAGTGGTGACAAACACGCTGTGTAATCCTGGGAAGGAAGATCTCTCAAATTCACCTTTCCAAAAACCATGGCTGTTTTAACTCTTTGTCTACTAGTGTCATCTGCTGATCTTTGCTTACAGTTTGGACACAGATCAGGTCCGACAAAATTTCGGGCCTGATCTGGGTCCAAACTGTTTGACACTCTGATGGAGTTCCTGAAAGAATTTTTTGAAAAAGTTAATTTTAAAAAAAAATCAGCAGACGACAGAAAAGCACCCAAAATTACCCAGCATACAAAGTGTTAAAACAGCACAAGATATTTTTATGTTCATTTTCAATCCATTTTAGGATGGTGAAAATGAGTCACAAAAGAAGGAAAACTGCATGTTGAAAGAACTACAACAAAGGGAGGTCACTGTTAAAGACAGTGCCACCTACTGGTCAGAAGGGTTTAGATCTAAGCTGTGCAGGTGTCAAAGTTGTATGGTAAGTTTCTACAAATAATATTAGTTACATGTGGTATTTGTCATATGCGTACAATAAAGGAATAGATCAGCTTGCATTCTTAGTATACTAAGTGCAATGGGGTAGCCAGAACACTGAAAAAATGGGAGACTACTGTATCAAGCAATAATTCTCTATAATTACTTCCCTTTTCAAAATGGGAACTTCTCTTAAAGGAAAGAATTTGCTCCCAATGGGAGCCAATTCTTCCCTTTAAGAGCAGTTCCTTAAGGCTTGGGAATCACTTTTACCACGTTAGGTGACCTCCCATGAGTGTTGCTATTTTTAATATGCATGTGCATATACTGCGTTATGGGCGCTAAGCCAATGTAAGTGTAACTGCTACATCTAAATTTCAAAAGTCTAATTGGTTTCTGTAGCTCTGACAGAGGAGCGGGCTTTTCTGACACCTAATCAATAAACGTTGGTTTCACGACTGCTATGTATGAATCGAATTGGCTCTGGTGTGAATATGCAGGCTTATCCATGCCCTATAGGGAGCGCAGTGGCTCAGTGGTAGAGTGCTTGACTCGAGACCGAAGGGCTGCGGGTTCGAGCCTCACTGGCGTCACTGCGTTTTGGTCCTTGAGCAAGACACATTTATCCTAGCTTAGTACTGGTTCAACCCAGGAAGATCCGTCCCTATATAACTGAAAGATTGTTGATGGGACGTAAAGAATCAAATCAAATTATCCATGCCCTAGCTTATCCCGGATACAAAATCTTATGTGCTGTCTCAAATGTATTGTTAAACAAAGTTTATAAAATATTTGGGAACTTCAGAAGCTTCTTCTTTTGTGACGTGTTCTGGCTGAAACCAACTTGAATATGCATAGGTCCAGATAAGGATCGTTTGTGCACCTAAAATTGCATTTATTACCTTACCCATCAATTTAAGCATATGTTTTGGGTGCTCAAAAGCACCGTCTCAATTAGACGGTCGTTTTTAGTACCCACAACATATGTCTTGGTTGAGAAATAAAAAAATCATTTTAAAATACGCACCCTTATCTGGAGGCCTGGATATGCATTCAGTCTGGTCAAAGCAGGCCAATTCAGTTCAGTTTTTTAACAGAACAGTATCTTTTGTTTTTACTTTTTCCTATATATTTTTGCTATAAAATGTGGGTTTAGAGACTCAAAATGGTAAGTTTTATGAGAGTTTTCAGGATTATTTCCGAATTCAGGATTCCAGTTAGACAGTTCTTCTATGTTTCCACAACTTCTAATTTGGTATGAAATAAGGAAAACATTTGTATAACTCTTTGCCTACTAGTGTCGTCTGCTGATAACCTTTGCAAACAGTTTGGACCCAGATCAGGCCTGACGAAAATGTTGGGCCTGATCTGGATCCAAACTGTTTGACACTATGGTGGTATTCCTGAAATTTTAATTTAATTTTCGAAAATTGATTTTGAAAAAAATAAGACGATGACAAAAAAAATCATGAAAAATTACCCACTTGGCAAAGAGTTATTCTAAATCTACAGTGTAACACATTCAATTCAACTATTAAAGTGGATTCTTCAAGCTATTGAAGTTGGAGGTTTCAAGGTTTTACTGCATGTTCTTCCTGTATTGTGGTCCATGCCCCAAGGTTATAAAACTTTTTCATGCTTAATTCAGCTGAGCATGGAATTTCAACTGCTCATAAAAACAAAAATGCTGAAACATATAAAGTTTTCTTGCTTTCAAACACTCAGATGTTGTATTTATCATGTTCATAAATGTTGAAATGCCAACAATTGTTGGCATTTTAACATTTATCGGCATGATGATTTTCATGTGCAGCTGAGTTGAGCACAAAAAAGTTTTATCATCTTGGGGCCAGCTTGATTCCCTGTTTCTGTGTCTATAGAAAATGTATCATGACCATGACCTGGTTTACCTGACTGACGACTCGGACACAGTAGCGGTGTATGAGAAGAGAGGTCTGGACAAGAAGACACCGTCAACACATCAGGATAGAGAGAGGGAGGCACTACAGGGCATGAACCACATACAACAGATAGAAATGGTGCAAGGTGAGTGGAGACAATCAATTGAGAATAGAAATATATATTCTATAAGCTAAAATATAAACTTGGCCACTGACAAAGACAAACCTGCAGCCCAACGACAGGGCCATGATCAGACAGATCTGCAGAATCAAGCCAGAGGATGTGGCCACTGTAAGGTCAAGCGGGCTACTAGCAAAGCTTGAGCTTGAGGACCTCAACCTCTATTTGAGAGAGAGAAGGCTTCGCTGGTTTGGGCATGTGGAGCATTCTAGTTGTGCAGTCAGAACAGCATGTGATATACAGATTGTTGGCAGGCGGGGGACAGGGAGGCCCAAGCAAACATGGAAGAAACTGACGGAGAGAGACTGCCGTGAATGGAAGCTCACGACAGTTGACCCTCAAGAAAGGAGCACCTGGAGATAAGGTGTGAGATCTGCTATGCGTGCAGCTAGCCAGTTACCTGGAAGGGGGCCCACTGATGGGATGATGCCCCTGCACCTGCATGTTAATCAAAAATCCGATTATGATGATGATGATTCAACTTAATGATCGCACATACACCTATAAGCACCATAGGTTTAGATAAAACATTTTTTGAGTGTAAAATTGTAAAT